>KN469453.1:0-15895 GCA_000787095.1 Periophthalmodon schlosseri
GATAGCATCCGACACAAAAGGGTTAAACACTGATGAATCACCATTTGGAGTAATATGGATTTTATTTCTATTTTAAATAACAAATATTTTGCATTGTTAGTTATTGGCCTTTAAACATGCTCTTGAGTAGCTTTGCTTTGACATCTCATGTTTTAGATCTTAAAATAATGGCCATCTTCTCACCATGGACACCTTGTTTCTACCATAGCCTGTATAAAGACTAAGTGAGTGTGACGTCACCCATAGTGTTCGGCTTCAATCAAATGAAGCTCATTGAAGCTAGCAGTTATAGGGACGAATTTGGAGCTGAGTTCCATATTTGGAATTCTGACCACGAGTGTTATAGCAACCAAAAAGCCAATCCGGAGTGAGGCTGTTGAAGGTAGCGCCGATGCGCTAGTTTAGCAGGGAGCAGGCACTTAGCAACGCTGTCAATCAAACCTGTTGCTAACGCTTGCGGGAGTGACCTCAGGGAAAGAAGGCGTCTGATTTGTTTGTTATTAATGTTCATATCTTGATTTACGGACACAATAGCAAACTATACCAGGATGATGTAGAGTGGGTTAATGCGAACAAGACCAAAATGACGAGGCTCACTGCAGCAGTTACAGAGAGAGAAGTGACAATTTTTCTATGTAAAGTGACTTGGAGCCGGAGTCGATGGAGTCGGGAGCGCGCCAATGCTCACTTCCTATTTGTAACGCAGCAGCTAGCAGGTTAGCTATGTTCATTTATGTTTACAGTCAATGGTCCAATACTAGGAAGTGGGGTTAGCGCGCCATCTACTGAATTATTAATTAGGGTTAGCAACTTTTTCCGACATATTAAAGAAACATGCAGTTGCAATGAACACAATTTGACTGCAGAAATGCTCATATTTAGACGTATGGACTTAAAGAGGAGGTATTACACACTGGGGTATTAACTGCTAACACATAACACATTACCTTTTATTTGTGTACCTTTTATATGTTTTGAAAATGCTATATTCACCGAAAGAGAGATCACGTAAATACTTAAACATTGTGTGTTTTTATGGGGCTTAGAGGGAGTGGACTTACTAAACAAGGATTCATCAGACAATTGTGAATGAAGCTAAATACTACTCCACGTATGTTTTTGATAAGGGAACAATGTTATAACACGGTTAAAAGCTCTAAAAAGTCAATTTGGCATATGTGTTCTTTAAACAAAAAAAGGAAGACATTACTTTACAATTTAAACCAATGTATTTTTAAACCCGAAGCACATTGTCACACTGCACACACTTCAGTGAAACTCAAACAGTGATTTTCTATAATGATCACATTGGAGGTGCATAGACTTCCATCTAAACAGTAGAAGTCCCAGTATTTGTCTTGGGCTCACAATGTAATGAAGTCGTTTAAACAGAGCAGAATTGTGTGGTGCTTATGACGCATTTTTGTAATGACTGTTTCGGGCCCATTTAGCAAAGCCATCAATGATAACATGCGCTGTATCCACGTACTTCTGGAACACTTCATTTTTGGCTAATGTGCAACCAATTTAGAGCTTGTCATTTTTCATATTTTATTAGATTGCTGCCTGCAGTTGTTCATATTTGGACCAACAGAGAAATGACAAAATGTGATAGAGTTGGCATATTGAAAATTTGGCACAAAGATTACAAAGATTACAATGAAAAATCCTATTGTTTTGATAGGATAGCAAAAAGCACTATTTTGCAACAGCTACTTTGGTAAATAAAATCTCTCAGGTGATAAAATGCATTCAAAATACAAATTGTGGCTGTGAGAGGAAGGTGAAATGGGAAAAAATATATCAGGTATTTTTGAAACATGTTTTCAAAGATTTAATTTTTGTGAGTTTCAGGGTACAGCAGAAAACAACATTTTGCTTTGGTCAGAACATATATAAAGGAGCACTTTGTAACTTTTATGTTGTTGTTATTGCTTTGTCTGGGGCCCTGACATAAGGGCCTTCACCATTTCGGTGACACTCAGGTTCATGTGATTATTCACGTGCCGTAACATGAGGTACAGCTGTCAGATTTATCTACATTACCTATAGACTGTATAAAGAAGTGTACTAAGGGAGTGTGACGTCAGCCATAGCGTTGGCTCCTCATCGGCTCCATTCAAATGAAGCTCATTGAGGCTACCAGGGGTGAACTTGGAGCCAAGTTCCATATTTTGGAATTCTGACTGCAAGTGTCATAGCAACCAAAGAGCCAATCCAGAGTGAGGCTGTTGAAGGTAACGCCCCTTCCCGCCCGCACTGCTGGTTTAGCAGGGAGCGGGCGCTTAGCAACGGTGTCAATCATACCTGTTGCTAACGTTAGTGGGAGCGACCTCAGGGAAAAGGCATCTGATTTGTCTTTTATTAATTGTTTGTATTTGAACTTACGGATACAATAGCAAAATAAAAATACCAGGATCATGTAAAGTGGGTTAATATGAACATTTTGAGACCAAAATGACGAGGCTCATTGCAACAATTACAGAGAGAGGGGTGACAATTTTTCAACGTAATGTGAATTGAAGCCAGAGTCGATGGAGCCGGGAGCGTGCCCATGCTAACTTCCTAGGCAGCCAACAGTTTAGCTATGCCCATTTATATACACAGTCTGGCATTACCCACATCAGACAGTGAAGCCAGAGGACCTCCCCAAAACATTTTGAATATTATTAGACATTTTTCTTGTTTTGTAGTGCATTTGAATATATTCCAGGTAGTTAAAGTGTGATTACATTTATGGATTCTGTAATGTTATAAAATTGTTTGTATGACACTAGGTCCCTAAACACTCTCTAGGACAGTCTCCAAATTAAACCTTTCAACATAACACTTTAGGCTTATTCACTATAAATATCATAGGCTCAATACTTCTTTATAATAATGTGATTAGCCTATGCACTGCAGAAAACTTTGACTTTAGCTTCACTTCATGATTACGTTATTTGCGCTCAATAAATGCAGGAAAACCTTTAAAAATGTGTGACTAATTAGCGGGTGATTAAACATATTCATATGCGTATAGTATGCACGCAAATGTACGCATAGCTTACATTAGCACAAAACTTAATTGTGCATCATTCTCTAATTATGGGTCATTCTCTCACCCAACAAAGGCAAAGCTTCTCTTATTAACAACAGTAAATAACCCACTGGCATCCAGCTTGTCTGAATTCTTGGTGTGACGCAAAGTCAAGGCAACAGACAAATAATATTATTGCATTTTTATGGCATTATTTATATAATGCTGTCTTTGTGTTGTCGCTGAGATGAGTTTATGAGTGAGGGAAGAGGGAGTTGCCTTATTGTAAAACCCATTTAACCAATCAGAAAGTGATATTTACACTGAGGAGCTAACCAGGGCCCAGTTTTGTGATAACTACATGTACACTGACAGACAGACATGATAAAACTATCGAGACTCGGGAGGCATCACGATTACACATTTTGAAGTGCGATATATACCTGAAGTAAATATAGACGATAAATGACAATATTGAAACCAAAGCCTTAAGCAGAATTATCCATACAAATGATTCTCAAAGTACAATATTGTTAAAAGCATTAACTGCAATAAATACATAACAGTCATAGTTCATAATTCAAACTTCTACACCTCATATCTTACCATAGTGCAGAAAAATAACCAAAATGTTCCCACTAGTGCAAAGAAAAAGTCACTTCAATAAATATTGATCCAAAAAAATAATTGTTCCATCTAACATGTATTGAAGGATAAGTCGATACAGTATTTATTATGACAGGCCTAGGGAGGCGGGGCCCCTCTCAGCTGCAGGGCCCTACGCAACTTGCATAGTCTGCATATGGGAAGATACAGCTCTGTCCACAATATGGCATAAGTTATCCATCTCCATGGAGATAAGCAGGTGACACCAGTACCACCAGGTCAGATCTGTGGAGAGGTAAGCCCACTCACAGAAAGAATGAATTTTAATACTTGTAATTGAATAAATAAAACATAAATGTATTGCCATACTGTGAAGCATTCCAGGACCCCACACTAGAAAGGTTACATTGTGAACCTTAAATAAATGTAAATAAGCCCCACTGTTAATTGGTAAAGTCATATTGAGTTGAGTCTCATTGACAGAAATAAACTCATGATAATATATTTTATCACTGCTTTTCAGAGCTGTAGTATGCAGTTATATTTACTCAGTTACATTCACTTGAGTAACGTTTTAAAGAAATTGTACTTTTCAGAGTACTTTTCTAGAATACTCATACTTGAGTAATATTGGAAGTAACAGTACTCTTACTTGAGTAAAAGTTGTGGTCCCTCTTCCCACTGTGAGTAAGTCTAAAGTGACTTGAGATTCATGTTAACAATATGAAATGATTTGAACATTTGTGTTTCATGCACCACTCCTTAGGATATGAATTAGTTAAATACCAGATTGTGTGCATTATTTTGTTATACACTGCTTAGTCAAAAAAAAAAGTTGCCACCTGGATTTAACTAAGCAAATAGGTACGAGCCTCCTATTGGATATACTGAATGACCAGGTTATTCCATCAGTGGATTTTTTCTTCCTTGATGGCACGGGCATATTCCAAGATGACAATGCCAGGATTCATTGGACTCACATTGTGAAAGAGTGGTTCAGAGAGCATGAGACATCATTTTCACACATGGATTGGCCACCACAGAGTCCAGACCTTAACCCCATTGAGAATCTTTGGGATGTGCTGGAGAAGGCTTTGCACAGCGGTCAGACTCTACCATCATCAATGCAAGATCTTGGTAAAAAATTAATGCAACACTGGATGGAAATAAATCTTGTGATATTGCAGAAGCTTATCAAAACAATGCCACAGCGAATGCCTGCTGTAATCAAAGCTAAAGGCGGAGTGTGTGACCTTTTTTTTTTGGTGGCGAATTTTTTTTTGGCCAAGCAGTGTAGTTTTGTTCTTCAAATTACAATAACTCCAAATTATAAATCAGATGTGGCGTTCTTACAGTTACTCTTCATGTTACTCTTACTTGAGTAGTAGTTTTTGCGAATATGTTTTTACTCTTAATTTCTTAGACTACTACTTTGTACTTCTACTTCAGTAATATTATTTTGAAGTAATGTTGCTCTTACTTTAGTACAGTTTTTGGTTTTTCTACCTCCCTCCTCTACTTTTGACCCAGTTAAACAGAACTAAAACTATCCTGATGGCTTGTAAGCATTCGCACAGGTTGTATCTTTCTTTGTTTGACAGTTCTGATACTCCTTCTGAATGCTCTGGACCCAGCCCGCACACTAGACATGAAATGTGAAGCGTTTTGTAAATCACTGCTCTTCAAACGCCTCCGGCTGCTGATTTAACTGTCTGTCACTCCTCCACTGCCCTGCTCACCCAGCCTGCTCCGTGTGTAAGCTCTGACACTCTACGGAGCATGGCTAACAAGGCACGCCAAAATACATGTCCAAATGCTTACGGGCCATCGGGATATTTGAAATTCACATTGTGTAGTTGGCCAAAAAGACGAAAAGGAAAAGTTTAACAATCAAACTGACAAACTGGTTGACATGAAATTATTTGAAAAAACAGCAGTCCTACCAATTTTTTTTTTTAATGCCCGAATTATCTTGAGTTCATTTAGACTAGGTTTGACTAGTCACTTTACAATAGTGCAAGTTTATCTTATTTTTAAAGAAGACATATTATGCTTTATTGTGTACAATACTGAAACAAACAAACAAAACTAAAACAGTGTAATAAGCAGAAAGCAGATTGACTTGTTTTTATTGTTGAAAAATAGTATGACATTTTTTTCTGAATATTTTGAATAATTGTAAGTAAGTAGTACAGAGATAGGGGGTAGGTGAAAACTGAAATTTTCTAAGCACTTGAACCTTACATGCCTGAGAATACAGGATTTCTCAAACATGCTTGAATCAATCAAAATGCATTCAATACATACAATAAACTAGATACTCATTTGAACAAGTATCAATACTAAAAAAGTCACATCAACAGGGCAGAAATGAACCTTTCCTGAATATCTTTAGAATGATCTTGAGCTGTATCAGAACAGAGTATACTCCCATGGACCACTATGAAACCTACCTGGACCACTGAGGGATTACACAAATATAAGGCCACATGGGAATAAAAAACAAGCACTATGATTTAATGTTGAACATACGACATTCTATTGTCTAAATAAAGAGTGCTTTTTTTTATTATCATCATGGTATCGAGACTATTCCTTAGTATCAAAATTGAGTTTGAAAGTTTAGTATCGTGACTACTGCTGGGATTAAACCCCAGAACTAAACCTGGACCGGACAAGGACTGAAACCAGGACTAGAACTATTTTTGCCTCTTTGACCTTAACTATCCCTTTCCTGTCAATTCAACTCAATTACTACAGCTCCTTCAATTTTATCCTGTAAATATCAAATACATTTTTCTTGTCTCCACAGGTTCTAAGCGCCAACAGACCTTCTGTAAAAACCAACTCCTACTCCTTAACTTTCAACTCTGTGGAGGAGACAAAACCTGGATCGGTCATCGGCACAGTCCGCCTTCCCGACCAGCACACCCCCCCGTTACAGGGTGAAGTCACCTATACCCTGGTTGGAGGTACTGACCACGATGGAACCTTCATGTTGGACCGCCTCACCGGAGACATCTACCTAGCCCGACCATTGGACTACGAACGTGACCCGCGATATACCTTACAAGTCGAAGTTGACGATTTCTCTCAAGCCCCGCCCACTAGCACCATGGTCCAATTGGATATCGACATTGAGGACAGCAATGACCACACCCCCAAGTTTCCAGAAGATCCAATCACGATCGTTGTATCGGAAAACGCCAAAGTTGGGTCATCGATTTATACCTTCCAAGCCGTCGACAAAGATGGAAGTGGACCGAATAGCGAGCTTAGCTATTCCATTTTTCACCAGTGGCCGAACAATTTACTCCATCTTGATGCATCTTCTGGTGTTCTCTACCTCAGCCAAGAACTTGACAGAGAAGTTACCTCGAATTTGGTCTTGGTGGTGAAAGCTACTGACCAAGCAACCGACATTACCCAAAGGAGATGGGGGTCGGTGACGGTAAGGGTGTACGTTACGGATGAAAATGACAATGCACCGGTCATTAGCTCCCCGAACGCGGTCAGTGTGATGGAGGACCAGCCCGTGGGGTTTGTGGTGCTCTACGTGATGGCCAGGGATCCAGACCAGGGGGACAACGGCAGGGTCAGCTACAGCATCCAGGACGGCAACTCTGGAGGGATGTTCAGCCTCAACCCCAGTACTGGTGAGTCAGAAGATAAGACTTTACATAGTGGCATGTTGCAACATAAAAGCTTTGTAGCAGCTCAGTAACACTCCACCACTAACCCGCATTGAAAGCATTAAATGGTCAATGCCATTATACTTTTCATAGTGCTTTTCAAGCAACATACTGTTACTCCTACTTGAGTAATGTTTTTATTGAAGTAATAGTACTCTCACTTGAGTAAAAGCAGATGTTGCTTACCAACAGTTACTCTTTAAATTACTCTTACTTTAGTAGTACTTTTCCCAAATACTTTTTACTTCTACTTGAATAATATTATTTTTCAGTAACATTACTCTTACTTCAGTACAGTTTGGCTACTCTTCCCACCTCTGCTAAATGGTCAAAACTCTCAGCCATTCACATACTCATATACCAGTGCACGCAGACACTAGCCACACAAGTTAAGTGTCTTGCCCAAGGATACAATGACAGCATTAATCCGCCAACCTGTGGCCCACTGGATCTGAATGAAATACGATGCTTATGTTGGGAGCGGAATACTGTTGACCTTTGCATCAGAGGTCAGGGACTCTACCAATTGAGCATTTGGGCAAGGTATTTCAACCTACATATCTGTATAAATGTGTTAGTACGGTTGGTGACAGTAAGAGAGGAAAACACTTATAGCAGTAGTAGTTATAGCAGTAGGATTTATAGTACAAATTGCTCAATTGGTCCATCTTATTTGATTAAAAAACTTCAATATTTGATTTCGATTTCCATTTTCGTTGTAATGTATGTGTGTATTGTTGAAAATGTGTGTTGCTGTTGGTAAACCCATAACTATTCACAGAAAGTTGTGCCATGCTAAACAATCATAAGATGCATTTTGTGAACTTCCGTCATAAGTGCTCAAACACCAGCTGGAGGGTTGCTGCTCCAAATCTTACTCAAGCTTATACTGAGCAAGACACCTCCTCTACATTTTTTTGTGTTTTTTTGCTGTAAAATATACAGTGATTGTCACAATCTACATCTGAAATTTTATGCTGAAAATTACACTCATTAAAAAGTTTTCTTTCTGGCTTCTGTGGCAATGTTCCAATTGAGGTAAACAGAATGAACATCACAAATTATAGGTAGTTACGTCCATTGAGTGAAAAATGAGTTGGATTTTTGTTTGTGGCTCGCTGTTACATTCAGGAGCAGAATCACAAACATGGGCTGTTGGAAAAACCATACCCCACAACGCCAGTATGTTTCTGGCACTAATCTGCAGACTGGCTATGCTAGAGCAGCAGCTACATAATAACAAGTGAAGCAGAGAGAGCGTCTAATCTCATCATGTAAATCAGATCGCAGGTTGGCAGGTGCTCTGGTTTCAAATTCACAGCTGTGCCGGTGGCGGCTGGGGCCATGTAGGGGCCTTTCTGTGCAAAGTTTGTATGTTCTACCTGTGTTCTTTCCCCAATTAACTGATAACATATACATGGGCTAGTCCTTCAGCTAGGTACTCATGACCAGTGTTTGGTAGTAACAAGTTAAAAGTAAAGGATTACTATGATCTGTAATTACTTTTTAAAATAATGCAGCAATCTACTGCGTTACAATTTAAAATGTAGTAATAAAAATAGAGTTACTAGCAGTTATGTGTGGTAATATAAGGTGATACAATTTAAAATGTAGTAATTAGTTTAGAATTGCAAGCTATAAGTACGTTTTTTGTTACTTTTTCCAGTCAAACAATATGTGTAATTCATACGACTGTGACTGAAGATAAACAGATAGCACACAACGTCATCTTTTGGTCACAGCTGCACATCAGGTGTGAAAAACAAATACAAATATTGGTTTATGGAGAACTTTGCACATCGTCTCTGCTTGTTCTTTATTTCAAGTTTAATAAGAGTTATTTTCTGAGCTGTATGTTTCCAAAGTAATGTATAATCATCAGTAATCTAATCACTTTTGAAATAAAGTCATATGTAATTAGATTACTTTTAGTAAGAGTAATTAGTAGTCAGTAACTAGAAGTTTTCTGACCAACACTGTTCCTGACAAAGATCCAAGCCCGCAATCTGTGGGAGGGTCCTATGGTTTAGCAGCAGTAAATCCAGGAACAGCAGTGGTTTAGTGGTTTGACAATTAGTCCACCAACCTGTAGGCCTGGTTCAATCCCAGTTTTAACCAGTGCTGTTTTTGTGTCCTTTGGCAAGACTTTTCTAACCCAGCTCACACCGGATTGATATGTGTAGCACTCTGAACTGAGCTGTAGTACTGTAGTACTGAATTGACAGTACTACAGTACTTGAGTGAATTCTGAAATGAGTGCCATGTTTGTTTTGGTTTGTTTGGACACTTCACCTTTGGCTTCTGCCCAAACCATAATGCTGCCCACCCACCTACCCACCCCATCAAATTATGAGCAGTGAGAGAGACAGAGAGTGATTGGAGGCAGTTGCAGGTGCTGATAACCAAAATCTACCAAAATCTAACATTGATTATCATTTACAAAATCGTTATATATTATAGATTTTTTTAACTTTTTCATTCATATTCAGCAAAAATAGTCAAAAATATCTTAACATCTCAACACAGACTTCCCTCTAGTTTATAAACCTTGTCAAAACTCCATTTAGAAACACATCCTTGAGCACAATTTTCTGT
Source organism: Periophthalmodon schlosseri (assembly GCA_000787095.1). NCBI lineage: Eukaryota > Metazoa > Chordata > Actinopteri > Gobiiformes > Gobiidae > Periophthalmodon > Periophthalmodon schlosseri. The sequence goes on from KN469453.1 coordinate 9,913, forward strand.
GAGTTGAAAAATGGCTGCCGCCCACTTGAGTTTGTGTCACCCTCCAGCCCTCCTGCTTTTGGTTAATGCTTTGTTTTTATTCATACAGTACCTATGACACCCAGAGCTAACAGATCTCTTTACACTTCTATACCAATTATAAATATGGTTTTATTGTAGATGCCAGCTTTGAACTTTTCTTTTCTTTAAGGAGAGAAATTTCAGGCTACATTTTTCTGTCAATTATAGACGAGATTATAGGCCATTCATATAGGTGTTTTATTTTCATAGATTTATGGAAAATATAAAGAAGATTTTCAAAGGCTGTTTTATAATTAAGATCACAAAACTTGACTTGGAAATACATGTGTGTTTTCCAAATGTACTTTTAAAAAAAAGTAGCCATATCTTTTACTGTTGTTTTTTTAATCCGATATTTAGAAAAGGATTCTTTGTTTGGGGTAAGAGTGGCTTAGTGGGAGAGTTCACCCACACATCATTTAAAAATATTATCATTTTTTATCTTTGTTATTATATTGTAATGTGTGAGCTACTTTGTCCAAGTCATTTCCCTTGTGGATCAATGAAGTTTGTGTAAATCAGGGGCACCCAAAGGGGGCTCAGGGGCCAGACTTGGCTCTCCAGCGGTCTAATTTGGCCCACGAGGGGTTGCTGAGTTTTTTTATTCAATTTTGTACCAAAAAGAACATCAGGAAAAGCACAAAATATATGTATATATATATATTATTATTATTATTATCATAAATATCTTTGCCTATTACATGAATAGGGTTAGCCCTTGGCCCACCAGTCTGTATTCGTTTTAGCCCACAGAGTAAAAATGTTTGAGCACGCCTGCTCTTAGTAATTATGATGCAACTTTTGAGTTTTTGATTTCTTGATGATATTTTAATTACGTGCGAAAATGTAATATTTACAATGAGCTGGAATAATTCACTTCAGAAATCAAGGTATGTTTTTTTTCAAACCAGTTCCAAAGGCTGTACAATAAAAGTAAACAATCTTGCTAACTCACCTTCCCTGACTCTCTCTGCAGACAGACACAGCAGCCTGCCAAATGTCCAGTGCGTACAGCACAGCACAGCACACTCATCTGTTATTGTGGAACTATTCCCATGAAAGAGCCCAAATCCTCCCGCCCGCTCTAAAGCCAGTACGCTCGGCCTTCTGGGAACCATTAGCGGGAGATCAGTTACGCCTCCCACCGCCTGTACGTGTTTGTGTGTGGACTGCAGAGGTAGTCATCGGGCTGTGCGATAGCATGAGACCAGGCTGCTAAATGAGCGCTGATCCTGCAGGGCGGTTGGCTCCCCTGGGGTTTGTTTTGGTGTGGGAGACACGTGTCAGCGCTAGGTATGGCTTCTCCGGTGAAAGGGTTCCCATGCAATACACTCTGGGACACGACTGAAAGGGAAGAGAAGGAAGATTTTTTTTTTGTAATAAAAGGAGCTGTACCCATTTTTTTTTTTCGAAAAATTTGTGATATTTGTGAATTCACAAAACTCACAAAAATCCATCTTGACATACTCCCGGTGTGAGGTTCAAATTTGCCCAGCAGCAGTAGGACCAATCACAGAGCAGCATTGAAGTTTGTGCAAAAGCCAAAGGGGAAGCGCACAGTCAAACCAAAACAAACCTGATGATGTTGACAGACGTGCTTCAGCAAAAATACGGACTATTTTGCTTATATTGTTTGTCTATTTTTACCCTGTGTCCTGTGTTATAACTGTGGGACGTCACATTCTAAGCCAGAGGTGTGCTGTATGAAAATTAGGCCCTGAGCACGAACAGCTGCACACAACTCTAATATATAATCTCATATATACGTCTAATATTGCATGTCTAACATTTCCTAGCATGTATTTCCACACATTTATCCCCTTCAAAACTCTGCTATTAACTTATGTCTTAGAAAAAAACACCAAACTACTGCTTAATCAAATATAACAAAATAAATTAGAAAGACGAATCGTGGGCATGATGGACAAGAGAGAATTAAAAGTTCAAATAGAACTCTCCTAGAGCACCTCCACTTGCATAAAACTTGGATCCAAACTAACGGAGCAGTTTGGATTCGTCCTCTAAATCTCTGCGTTCCTTTGAGCTTGTGCGTAAATCCAGTGTTTTATTTTCTTCAAACTCAACAAACACTGTTGGATGCGGTGTTCTCCCTCCAGAGATATAAGCTCCAAGGCGTGGAGGGAGAGCGTTCCGAGCCGGGAAGATACACTCCGAGTTGGCTAACAGATTGCTCCACGCCGGGGAGATAGCTGGCAAAGTGTGTGAGGCGGACAGGTGTGTGCTGAGGTGCTGAGGGGAAACATATGTGAAACCTTGGGCTTGGAGCTGAAAAGCTGCCGCTCCAATGTAGGGCGTGTCCCGCGAGCCGCGACCCTCGCTCGGACTTCAGCTCTCTTTGTGTGTCACAGAACCAAGTGCACTGGACCAACCTCTGAGTGCTTATATTATATTCAACACAAAAGTCTTGTCTTGTGTTTAAGGCCACTGGTCACACAAGACAGACAGTTAAATGCTTTGTGGTGAGTTATAATGCATAACAAATGTAGTCTATGTTTGTAGTTTAATTTTTTCAGATAATAATTTCATAATTAATCTAGTTAAGACATTATTATTATCTTACTAGACTAAAGAGAAGAGAGTCCCAAGTTGTCCACCTCATCTCTAAGTGTTTCCATGCATGCCAGCTGCTGTGTCCAAGCTTTGACAGGGCTAATCCTTAAAGGACCCGGTCCGCTTCTGTTAGGGGTCACCCACAGCTAACCCCCACCATGTCCACCCTCACCCCACCCATCTCCACGATCCTCTACTTTTACGGCAGTGGCTCCACTCTTAACCACAACACAAGAAGTTGAGAGATAATAAAATACAGCACATTTTGCTAGCAGTTGGTTGGGAGAATACTTTTTAGTAGATGAACAATTTCCTTCTAAGGCTATTTATCATTCACCCCCATAACCTTGCTCTGCGAGATAGATTGTGGCGAGGTTTGAGTTTTCAAACTCATGATAATCCATCTACAGCTCCACTGGTCCGTTCAAATCACCTGGTGCGGAGCAGAAACATTTGATTAATAATTGCGCACAAGATAGCGAGGATACAAAACAGTAGGTGAATATGAGGAGACCCTGAGGTGGTGAAAGTGGACTTCTTTCTAAACTTCTACTAAAGCACTGTAAAACAGTGGATCATTTTTTCTAACTCACGCTATGTTTTTGATGGCAAAATTACATTATCAAAAGCCCCAAAACTCATTTATATTTTGCTATTACAATTAAAGAAGCAAACTTTTCTAGTGGCAAGGCTGTCACCTGTTTCCATGGTGATGTTCTTGCTTTGCCTGAAATGTTCTACAGCATGGCATTTGATTTAGTGGTGTCACCTGCTTGTGTACTTGAAGATAGATGTGCTTTATCCAACTGTTACTCTTACAGATATGAAAAACAGAACTAGTTAATTTTAAACAGTTTGCAGAGGCCCAAAGTTATTCTTCACTTACCTTATGCATTCAGAACATCCTAATTATTCACCATAATGAGTTTATAAGCGCTTTTCACACCTTTCAGAGACCAGAGTGAAGTTACACATCACAGTAATACTAACAACAACTAGCATGCTAAGAGCACACTTCCTGATCACTGGGCAATAAAATACTTTCTAATTAGATGCAGAGAGTACACAGTGGACTCAGTTTGAGCTGGTTACAATATATCTGTACTGGGGCAAATTTTGCTCAAATACACTGGGAAAAATCAATTATGAAGCATTCCCAAAAGTTAAATAGGGCACCTTTACATAATTTTTGAATCGCCCTCTGAACATAATATAATTGTTTTAAAATGAAGTAATATGCCTGCGCCTAACGTGAATCTCTTGCTTGCATGTTTTGTTGTGCACATCTGGAGTATTGGACTTAGTGGAATAACAGGATTTGTTGATGAAAGGAAAAATTTCTGAACCTAAAAACAAATGTTGATGAATGAGTTTGTTGTCCTGCTTAGCTAACCTCCTGTTTGTTTCTCACCGCACACTCTACACAGATGCAAGAATCACAAACACGCCACATACCAGCGCTGGAAGACGTTTACTCAACATAAACACTCACATCATATTAACATTTTTGTATTAAGTTTTTGTTTGCAGCTCATTGGTAGTACTAGTAGTATGTAGTACTATTTGCCTGGTATCCAGAATACACACTTCTTCAATGGAGTTCAACAGTGACTTCCCACCCCCTGGTTCTGGAAGTAAATTTCCCATTATTAAAAAACGCTAAGCTATAAAAGCATGTAGCCGAATTGTGACATTTTAAACATGCTTTTTGGACTGGAAAAAAAAATGTTATGTTATATATTAGTCGCCACATAGCTGGTTAGCCTCTGTCATGTCTGTGAGTCTAGTCACCACTGAATGTCCTGGAGTTCAAATGGACATAACTGACAGGTGGAGCCAATCAGGGACATGCATGGTCTGTTGGTATCAAAACAAATATGGCTGCTTATGATGAAATAAGACAGGATGAAATATCACAAGGGACTGAAAAACATTGTGGATTTCTGCAGAATCAATGAGCAAAACACTAAACTCTGTTAATCTGAGATGAGGGAAATGTAATTTTGTTTGTAAGTGATAGGTGACCATTGAGCTCTTTCATTTCACATGCTTTACTGTAATAAACAAATCTGATTGGATGATCACATTTGGTTCTAGCTCGAGACGAGATGGAGGGCATGGGGACCAGACTGATATCCCTCTGTATAAAAACACAGAGAATACAGAGAGATCTCATTCTGGATTTGCCAGGCGACTGGGGTATTTCTTTTAGAGTATCCACACTTTTATTCTCAGTTACTGCACACATTTGTAGTACTTTTACCTAAAAATTAAAGAAGTACCCTGAAAATTGTTACATGAAACATGCTACTATTACTGTAGTAGATTCCAATACCATTGCTTTCATTGCACCAAATCTAAATCAAAGCTAATTATTTTAGGAATACATACTTACTTAGAAATGACAAACTTTGAATTGCAAAAAAAAATACATAAAAACAATGAACAACAGCAAATGAACAAACAAAAGACATCATTCAGACTTCATCCTTCACTTCCACTTTTTCATCTGCTTTTTATCTTATATTTCTTTCTTTATATAACATTATTCTGATGTACAAGCTTTACTAGTGATGTGTTTCTATTGATGGGTTTCAGCTTTCTGCATAGTCAACATTTTAAGGACTGGGCAGTAAAAGCCAAAGTTAAACCTGTCAACTGGACAAAACGTTGTAGGAGTGAAGACGTTTCGCTGCTCATCCAAGCCGCTTCAGTTCTTTGGCTTTTACTATGGATCAGACCTGGATGACTGAGGGATTACACAGACAAACTGGGCAGTAGTAGGGTGAGGGGCGGGGTTTAGAGGTATAAGGAAGAGTGTAATTGGTCTAACAAGTATCCACACTTCAAACTCCGGCCCTGCAGCCAGGTGTTTATCACAAACACTTGGCTGAAATCACAGTGGCCACTGTAGGCAGATTTAGTGTTTAGTTCCACTTTAAAAATGATAGAATATTTAGTTTTGAGTTGTTAATTGCTATGGCAACGGTGCAAAATTTTCATAACTCTGTAACCTTAACCTTTTAAAATCATTTTCTTCCTTGACAATATTTGCATGTTTGTGCAAAACCCAACCTTCACCTCAGCCTTTGCTGTTCCTTTTGCTGCAGTGCTGCAAACCTGTGGGTTACTGTATTTAACCCAAGACCTCCACAGTACAAATTATTGTAAGTTATTTCACATTTTAAAAGTAGCATTTGTTCATGGAAATATTTGCAAGAAAAATGTATAAATGCAAAACCCAACCTTCACCACCACCACCACGCCTCCATGTGCTATTGCTGGTATCTTGGACTTAAATATACTAACCCAGAAGCTTTCAGATGCTAGGCTCAACATATAACATATAACT
>KN469453.1:15967-28514 GCA_000787095.1 Periophthalmodon schlosseri
TATAATTATTCTATTATTAAAAATAAAAAATAAAAAAAAAATGCAATATTCAAACATTCACTATTCGTTCTGCATATGTTGTTTGTAACTACTGTAACTTGTACTGCCACCTTAACCCCCAAGACATTCCAAATTCAACTCGCAAATTATTTTACTGTTTTTCAAAGATAAAGGAATATTTGTTTGTAATTAAATATTTTTAGTTTAAAGGCCCTGAACGTCCATTTTTTCCCCATGTAGGCTATTTGAGCAAATTGTCTCACCCCAGTACAGATATATTGTATAAACAGCTCTTGAGATCAAAATAAGTCTGCTGTGTGCTGTCTGCATCTAATTAGAAAGCATTTTATTGTCTGATAATCAGAAAATGTGTGTTAGCATGCTAGTTGTTACCGTCCGCTCTCGTCTTTAAAAGTTATGAAAAGTGCTTATAAACTCATGGTGAATAATTAAGATGCTAGTAAGGTAAGTGAGGAATAACTGCAACCCATTTAAAATGAACTAGTTCTGTTTTTCCCCTTTTTTAAGACAGTTAAAACCAGGTACAGTGCCTTTTAAAAATTCAGCAAAATTCAACCTTCACATTCCTCATTCCCACCCATGTGCTATCACTAGCTTGTACTACCTTTAACCCAGGAATTCACATATACTAGACCCCAAATATTTGTAGTTATTAATTTTTCTCCAAAGCAGCATCATTTGTGTACAGAAAAAAATATTTCCACGAAAAATCAAGATAGCATCAAATACAAACCTCACTTCAAATGCTTAGCCATGTGCTATTGCTGTCCCTATTGAAATCCACACAGTAGCCGGTAACTCTGTGCAGATTAAACGCTCCGAGGCTAGTTTTCTTTTAATTCTCCAAACCCGCTCCCTCGCTCAAAGTTCAAAACAAGAATGACACCTTCTTTTTTCAAAACTGTTACATCGCAATCCCAACAGCATGAAATTGGAATCATACGGACGCCATACAAAGTCTCGGGGCAGGATAATGAAAAGGTCTTAATTAGATGGTGCACGGAAGGCTGGGCCGGTTGCGTGTCCCCAGCTAGTTTTTTTTTCCTTTATTTTGTTTGTTTGTGTGTGTGTGTGTGTGTGTGTGTGTGTGAAAACTTGTAAAGTGTGGTGGTGGTTGGAATGGGGCTTGGTGGTAGAAGGGTCAGGTTGCTGAGTTGCGAGAGAGTGAAGATAAGCTTGATTTTGGTTTCACACGCTTTGGTTTTGGAAAAGTATGGTAGACCATAGGATTGCAATTATACAGTATCAGATTCTAATTTATACTAAAACTAGTATTGAAACTTGATACTCATTTGAGCAGTTATCGATACTAAAAAAATCAACACTAGTAGACGGTAGGGCTGTATTTCCAAGTAAGTTTTGAGTATCTCAAGGTTGAAATCTTGGGGAGCATTTTTATCAAGGAAATGGTTGACTTTTGGGGTTTGTTTAATCTTTAATAGGGCTGTGCAATTAGTGAAATTTTATCTGTGACTTCAAATATTGCTCCATCAATTAAAAATAAGGTTTATTTCTAATCTACTATTAATTAATTTAATTTTGTTTGAAATTAAATGTTTGCTTGTTCATCCCCACATATTCTGAAGAAAATGTAATCATCTAATCCACAAGCTATACAGTTTCTCTTCAGGATAACCTTTGCCATTTAATAGATAAATATTTCAAAATTGTGATTTTATTTATTGACTTTAAAGCTGCACTATGCAACTTTTCTGATTTGGGGTCCACTGTTTGCTTATACCGATGTAACAGTATGGCATAATATATATATATAATACGGCATTTTTACTGTGACTGGGATCAACTCTCCACAGATCTGATCTATAACTTGGCCTGGTAGCACCCCCTTATTTTTTCCAAGGAAATACATAAATTTCATGTCTAACTGTATAAGATTCCAGGCAAAGCAAGTACAAGTCCACTCTCAACTACTAAAGTTACAGTGGAAGGTTGTGTGTCCCCAGCTAGTGTTTTGTGTGTGGGAACACTTGTAAAGTGTGGTCGTGGTTGGAATGGGGATCGGTGGTAGGAGGGTCAGGCTGCCGAGTTGACAGAGAGAGATTAGCTTGATTTTGGTCTCACACGCTAACATTTCTGGTAACATTCGGTAACACGCTAACATTAACTTTGGTAGACCAGTGTGGATGGTTGTATTGGTTTTGATAGTAAGTTTTGGGCAGATCAAGGTTGAAATATTTTGGGGATTTAATCTTCAAGTGCATGTGACAGTTTTGACAACTAAAACATAGTTAACATTATATTTTACAAAAAAATCTTTCATACTTTTAAAATTTTGTTGTTCATAATTTTACTTCTGGGTGGACACGGGCAGCAGATGTGACATACATAGAGGTACAGTAATTCCATAACTGTCACTTAGCAACCATAATCTAAAGGGCCAGAACTTAGGCTGTGTCCACACTATTCCTTACTTAGGAGTCACACTATTTTTAGCGGTGTCCGAATGTCCAGTTGGTGAGAAAATAGTGCACTCAAAATTTCCCACAGTGCACCTTGAAAATTAGTGGGCATCGTGGTCACTAGACCAGTCAATGTAGACCACAATGCATTGCGAGAGTTGGAAAAACAACAGTTGACAATGACAGGTCTTTAACTGGACACGATATGACTGAATGAAGCAGATAGAAGCGTTGATTTATGTCACTGTTGATCCTGATTATGAATTTTAAAAATTCTTAAATAAACCATAGCTGTGTAAATTTGCTGACGTTAGCCGCTTACCGTAGCTTGAGCTGTTAAAAGGATGATAATTTCCACATCTCAGATTTAAAAAAATGAATAATTTGATCTGTTTATGTGAGATTCAGCTTGACAAAAACTTATTATTAGTCCATAAAGACTTGTGCCAGTCCAATCTGATCATTATTTATGACAGAAATCAAGTTTTATCAGAGTTCAGCCTTTAGACTTTTTTTTCACCCAGATGCCAGAGACACATGGCCTGAAAGTAGTGAGCTGTGTCTCCAAATCTCTCTGTGAATGAGTGCAATATAGAGTCTGCTAAAGAGTGCAGGGCTGTGGAGTGAATGAGGGGTTAGGGGCTAGGGGGGACATTCGGACACAGTCTTAGTTATGATTAGCAACACCTTTATTTTGTTAAATTAATTGAATGTTTTCTTTTCTTGTAAATTGTCCCTGCATTTTGGATGGAATTTTTAGTGTTGATGACATAGGCAGGTATGAGATATTCCTTATTAGAACTCATCATATATATATATTTTTTTTCCACTGTCACTTAACTGATAAACCTGAGATAAATATTTGATTTAAGTTTTTATGACCTTAAAGCTGCACTAAGCATCTTTTCCACATTTTTTTCTGTTTATGTCCATGGAGATGTTTTTGCTTTGCCTGGAATGTTAAACAATATGGCAGAATCATTCAGCCAACCTCAAACAACCTTGAAAACATGCATTCTTATTGTGACAAGGATCACCTCTCCACAGATCTGACATGTAACCTGGCCTGGTGCAGTCAAAGTTACAGTGGATGGTCCCCAGCTTGGGTTTTGATTTTGTGTGTATGTGTGTGAGTGTGTGTGTGTGTGTGTGTGTGTGTATGGATTGTATTGGATTTGACAGTAGTTGTGGGTAGAAAAAGGTTGAAATAGTGGGGGACATTTTTCACACCAAGCTCAATATCAAGGAAATGATTGAGTTTTGTTGTTGTTGTTTTTTGGTGGCTGTGCACCTGATCATATTTGAACTGTGACTACAAAACATCCAATTATCTAATCCACAAGGTCTCTGCTTTCTCTACAATAAATGTTTCAAATGTGGTTTCATTTATGACCCAGGACGCAACTGTAGACTGTATATATAAATGGACATTGCTAATCTGCTTGCTACTGCGTTCCAAATAGGAAGTGAGCATTGGCACACTTCCAGCTCTGGCTCCAGTTCACTTTTTATTGAAAAACTGACGCCTCTCTCTCCATAATTGCTGCTGTCAGACTCATCATTTTAGTCTTAAAATGTTCATTTAAATCCACTCTAGATGATCCCGGGGTTTTTATTTTGCTATTTTGTCCAGAAATCAAAATATGAACATTAATAACAAACCAATGAGGTGCCTTCTTTCCCTGAAGTTTGACAGGTTTGATTGACAGCGTTGCTAAGGGAGGGGGCATTACCTTCAACAGCCTCGATGAGCTTCATTTGATTGGAGCCAAACGCTGTGGGTCAATGTACACAACATAGGGTTATTTTTCAGTGCAATAAAAACATCAAAATGAAAAAAGGAAATTTGACCACTTAGGTTGGCAGTTTGAAGAATGAATAATGTGGCATGATTATACATTGTGCTGCATTTGTAACTTCTATAATATATTTCCAGAAATGTCAAAATTAGAATATATATGTCATTGAAAAATCATCATCAAAAACATCTCCATACTGTAGCCAGACCACCCATCCAGCCTTCCCCCATTTTGATTTTGAACATTTCTTCTCTCTCCTCTTTTTAGGCTCGCTGTCTATTTCCAAAGCTCTGGACCGTGAGGAGCAGGACTTGTTCAACCTGACCGTGACCGCCGAGGATCATGGGTTACCTCCACGGTGCTCCACCCAGACCCTGTGTGTGCACGTGGTGGACGTTAATGATGAGGTGCCCTGGTTTGAAGAGAGCCACTACGAGGCCCGTGTGCCAGAGAACCAGCCTGCAGGCACCAGCATTCTGTTTGTGTCTGCCACCGACCTAGACCTGGGTAAGAGCACGGAATTCTAGGTAATAATACGTCAGTGGGGCAGTATAATTATATTGTTGCGATGAGGGGTGGAGTAGCTAAACATTAATATTACTTAAAGGTCTTATATTACGCAAAATTGGCTCTTGTGAGCTCTAAGACATATTATAATGCTGTTACCTCCCCAAAAACATACCCAGAGTGTATTTTGTTTCATGTTTGAGTAACTGTCTACATCTCCAAAGCTCAAAATGCTCTGTTCCACCGTGTGATGTAATGAAGTAGTAGTTTTCAAGTTAACAGCTCCCTTAACCTTTATTCAGTAAAGATTGTCAATTCCAGCACTGAAATTATCCAGAAGATTTTAGTGAATGTGTATGGAGTTTAAAAACACAGTGGAGCATTTCCTATTATCCCATGACATCACAAAGTGGAACAGAGTGTTTTCAGTTTGAGAGAAGAACTCAGCCTAAATATGCAGTGGTTAGTGTGTTAAACGTGTGAATGAAACAAAACACAACTCCAGGTATGTTTGTGATGAGGAAACAGCATGTTATTGCATTGGCTGGTTAACACATTATAACAACTACACCTTAATTAGCCTTATTAAAGCATGAACAAAGAAACAATTCATAATGAACAAATAGTTTATTAAGAATGAGTCAGGCTTAGTCATGACTTTTTGGAGATTTCTACCATGTTATAACGTTCCCCCATCAAAAAAACATGTCTGAAGAGGTTTTAGATGTCCTTCATGTATGTTTGAATAATCTAGTGATCTCACCTGGGCCCTATTTGAACCCTCCTTAGCAGTTAGTGATTAGCAGCACGATCCTGTCCAAAGCTCAGCCCCCAAACCTATGTCATGCTCCCACACAATTCTCCATAAATATACAAAAGCAGGATACAAAACAATACACCACAACTTCACAAACCTGATGTGATGTGCAGTAGTTTCATTAGTGGGATGCACGCTGATTGTGTTGTGATAGTGCTCTGAAGGGGGAGTGACTTAGTACAGAGAGTAATGTGAGTGGCGACTCAGAGCGTTAAAAATTAAATGGAAACTAATTAGACATTTAAAATATTGTTTTTGGTGAATATAGCATTTTCAGAACAATAAAAGGAAACATGGTGATCTAAATATTTTATGTGTTACAGTTAATACCCCGCAGAAATGTAATATCCCCTCTTTAATACCTTAATACTAGCCTCTAAATTCAATAATCACTGCAAGACAGGTTTAATGCCATACTGTGGAATATTCCAGGCAAAGCAATAAAATCTTCATGGAAGCATTCACCAGAAATGTTACATAGTGCACTTTTAAGTAAATTTAAAGTGTATTTCCATTAGAATAATTTCTCAAATAAAAATTATTTTGTGAAAAAGTACTGCAAAGCTGTTGTTGTGGAAAATATAATATCCCCCCCATCCCCCTCTTGTTTTCCTCTTTGTTTTAGGGACCACAAGTAAAATTTGTAAATTTGGGTGTTTTTTAGCGTCAGTTAAAAAACCGAGCAGCAGCATTTTGCAGTCTCGGACAAGAGATTTGCGATTGAGCCCAACATAAAGTGCATTGCAGTAATCCAAGTGAATTGTAATAAAAGCATGAATTAAAATTTCAAACTGGTGCCGTGGAACAAACGCTTTGGCTTTAGATATTTGCCTGAAGTAAAAAAAAAAACATACCTGGAGTTGTGTTTTGTTTCACTGATACATGTTTAACGCACAAACCCTGCATATTCAGGCTGAGTTCTCCTTTCCTTCTTTTAATCCCTTTCCTTCACTAGAATCGTTTTGATGATTTCAGACCTAGAATTGCCAGTCTCTACTGAACAAAAGATGAAAGGTAACTGTTAACTTTAAAACTACTGCTTCATGGCATTACAAGGTGAGCATTTTGAGCTTTGGGGATGTAGAAAGCTCAATAATTCAGGGTTACTCAAACATGTGTGAATGAAACAAAACACAACTCCAGGTATGTTTTTGATGAGGTAAAAACATTATAACATGGCTTAAAACTCACAAGAGTCAATTTTGTGTAATATAGGACCTTTAAAGTAGAGAGGTAGAGGTAGGTAGAGGTTTGAGAAGGCCAAAGTCAACATTAACTGAGGGGGCATTATTTGGCCCAAACAATAGGACCTCCACTTTAACAGAGACTGAATTACTTTAACCATTTCCCCAGACATGATACTGATTAGGCTGTATCCTACAGGGATAATAAAATGTACCTTAAAAGAACAGAATGTATTTTTTAAACATGACTTGACTGAGTCTCCAGATGCAAGGTAAACATGTTCAAATCACATTTAGATTTTACTGATAGCAATTGTAATGCTGATTTATTCTTTGTTACAAAACACACACACACACACACATTGTACATGATGGATATGTTGTTTACATTATAACATTCTTATCCAGTATCTCTTAAATAGGCCTGTCACAATAATTACTATATGGACATATCGTTCACTATATGAAAACTTGAACTATATATTTTGGGGTCAATATTTATCGTGTGTACTTTTTCTTTGCACTGCTGGAAAACTGTTGGTTAATTTTTGGCTATACAATAAGATTAAAATTGTAAAAGATTGAATGAATAACTTCTGTGACTATGACACATGCAAACTAAGTAATATAGCATTGATTCGGCTGCTTATTTATTGCAGCTCATGATTTTTTATAATATTGTAGATTTAGCATAGTTTTTGAAACACTGTTCTGATCAGAAAGCAGAATGAGCCTCACGAGTCTCTTATTTGTGTTGCCAGTTTCCATGCTGAAATCCAGTTGGTTTAAACCTAAAATGCCTCTCTCTGATCTGAATGGTCACTAACTAAACCCCAGCACTTGCAGCCAATCATGAATCAGTGCTAGTGCAGGCTCTGCAGCTCAGTGAGAGAATTCTAGTGATGTTCGTGAATGAGTCAGCTCTTTGGAATGGTTTGTTAATGTGAACGTTTGGATCCGGATCTCATTTTTTAAAAGAACCAATTCTTTCCAATTTTTATGCATGCTTTGTGCACAACAAAACATATTTGACATCATTATAACAGTTAGTTTAAAAAAATATATATATTATTGTAGTGCAACATTTTATTTAGATTTTCATAATTCCAAAGGGTAAACACACTCCCACTCTCAGCTTGAAACATTTTAAACAAATTTGAGCCTTACTCATTTCTCTCTAGATTAGTTTGTAGATAAAGTGAGTTCTCACATTGGCTTCTGCCATATAAATAAATAGTAAAAGAGCCAGTCTTTTGAACGGCTCTTTGATCTCACAAAGAAGTCGAAAGTCCTATCACTAGTGAATTCTGGAGGCTCTGAGCTTTCACATGAGGCATGGCTTGTCCATATACTGAGAATGAGAAAAACGTGTATGTTTCCTCTATTTGCAGGATAAGGCAGTGGCAACCTAGGTTCAGGTTTGAGTGCAGGGTTCATACAGTCCCTTTAACTTTAATCACAACCAATCGATTACAATACAGCTGAAAACACTTATGCACATGTACTTTCTATTTTATGTTTCTTCAGTTTTTGGGATAACTCACATTGTCATTATTGTAATCAATGCCTCAGACAAAACTAAACCCCTACATTCCCCAGATCTGAGTAAGCACCATATAAAACCGTAAACATTACCCCCCCCTTCAGAAACTGTTAGTGCAGTAAACAGGTGAGGTTGCCAGGCCACTTTGTGTTAGCACGCTATCTGGCACACAGCTCCATGAATGAGCCAGCGTCCTGCCAACACTCAGAGGGCTCAACATGAGAAAAGAAACTCGTGCGCCCAGGGGAGGGAAAATCAGACCGCTACAATACTACTCACCTGAAGCCATCCCAGTATTTCCACATTAAACTGCAGTGTTTGGGGGGTTTTGGACAGTTAAACTGTACTGAATGGAACACATAATGATTAGACTATGGTGGGTTTTCTATAGGGATGCTAATTTTAACCTGGAGAGAATTGAAACCTTACAAATGACTGATGTACACTTAACTGTTATTGTATATTGAACACATCAAATTTGGCCATTAGACCCCAGTAGACAGAGACAGTGAAAGAATCCAATCCCAACAACCAAAAAGTATGGTAGTTATTAATTTAATAGGTATAAGCCAATGGGACCACAGATTTGGATATTAAAGGCCCTGTAACTGATTTTTTTCCCCATGTATTTGAGCGAAATGTGTCTTGGCCCAGTACAGATACACCGCGAGTCAAAAGTTTGGACAACTTTTTCATTTATGTTTCTTCTTTATTTCCATGACTATTTACACAGTAGATTCTCACTCATCAAAACTATGAATGACACATATGGAATGTAGTAAACAAATAAACTCAAAATTACTTGTTTTAGATTAAAAATAAAATAGCCACCCATTGCTTTGAACCCTGGTTTGCACTTTTGGCATGTTCTGACCCTGACAAGGCACAAGGAAGACAAGGAAGCTCACTGAGAGAAGGCCAAAGGTTTGTAGCGCTGTCAACAAAGTGAAGGGTTGGAGTTATTTAAGTCCATTTATTTAAGTTATAACTTTTTTTTCCTTTGCTACATAATACCAACTCCATACATCTTCATTCATATTTGATGTCTCCAGTGTGTACTGTATCTAAAATGAAGAAAGTAGTAAACGAAGAAACAAAGAAAAAAAAAAAATTTAAAAAGGTGTGACTGGTAGTGCATATTGTATTAGCTGCTCTTGAGGTCAAAATAAACGTTGTATTGTCTGATAATCAGGAAATACATTGTTAGCTTGCTAGTTGTTAGCTTTACCTTGATAGCAAAAAAAGTTCTGAAAAGCACTTATAAACTCATTGTGGTGAAAACATAATGGTAAGTGAGGAATAACTTTTGGCCACTGCAAACTGTTTACCGGTAGTTCTGTTTTTCACATTTTTTAAGTAAAAATGAGGTTAAGGTCATAAAATACATTTTTCACCAAAGCTTTGGTATTCTCTGGAGTCTATCTTAAAATATGTGAATAAACGAACAATGGTCCTAATTTTTACTTACAAAAAAACAGGTGCCATTAATACAGCAGACAGTGGAAAGACTCACTAAAAACAGTAGCTGCCAGATTTGACGTGGGTTGTTATTATTTGTTTATTCTTTGGTGACAGTGCAAGTTAATGAACATACATGATATAAACTCACTGAATTATAACCATGAGAAATCCTGTGTTCACTCTCCCAAACATACTCACCCATACACTAGCGTACATGGGCACTGAGTTCAAATTGGATTAAGTGTCTTGCCTAATGACACAACAGTTTTCTATCTAGCTACCCCACTGTGACACTTGGTATTCTCAGTGGTCTCCCAGACCAGGTATTCTCAAGCTGTGAAGACCAGTTGAGCACTGACATGATCAAAATGAGTCTTGTGAAGGTGTATGGATTTTAAAAACACAGAGGGGCACTTCTGGATTACCACCCGATGACATCATGAAGTGATGTCATCGGGTGGTAATCCAGCCCAGTGTTTTGGGCTCGAAAAAGGGACATAGACTAAATATACAGGATTGCCAAAACATTTGTGAATGAAGCAAAACGCAACTACACACATTTTTAATGAGGAAACATTATAACAGTTGAATGCTCTAAAAGTCAGTTCAGCAATTCAGCTGTTTGTTTCTTTAAAGGCACCAATGCACAAGTGACGTATGGGGGCATTTCAGAGGACTTCTTCAGGATCGATCCACTCACCGGAGTCATCAGCACCACCAAGAGTCTGGACAGGGAACTGCAGGACGTCCACACCCTTACAGGTACTGCCACACATTTGCTCTCACTTGCTACAATTATAAATAACCCCGAGTTTACACCTATACTAATATATAATTCAAAATGTGAATTTACACCAGAGGCATCAGAGCTTCTCCTGTGATGCTAGCCTCTGTATATTCCCACATTTAAGCACAACTGTTTTGTATTGCAACATATTCATTGTTGATTGGATGAATTATGTAACTATACAAAAGATGACAAGGGGGACGGTGCTTTGCGTAGCAATAAGAAGCTGTGGCTGTGGTACTCGCATTAAGACTTACTTACCATGCCACACCAAGTTTCTTCACTGTCAAGCACATTTTCTTTTCTTAAGCTGTCTTTGTAAAGTTACCATTTGACCTCCTAAAGTGTTTTATATTTATCCCCTATGGCTATAAACCTTTCATAGTCCATCACAAGTTATTCCCCGAGGTCAAATTAGTAAGATCTTGGGGTTAGAAAGTCTCTAAAGACACAAAGTTACCGCCCTTTTATCAGGCATCCCAATAGTAGAGGGCATTGTATATATACCTACGACTTTGACTATTTGTTTCCCACAGTATATGCTAAAGATGGCGGCCTGCCCCCTAACTTTGCCAAAGCCACGGTGAAGGTCCGCGTGCAGGATGAGAACGACCACGCTCCGGTGTTTGGGCGCCTCTTCTACAGCCTCGAGGTCCCAGAGAACATGGAGCCCCAGCCCCTGTTCACTCTGAGGGCCACCGACCAGGATGCAGGCCCCAGTGGACACATCAGCTACAGGGTCATAGGTGAGGAGAGGGCATCCGAGCCAGGTATTAGCAGAGCAGGCCACTACATAGTAGCCCACATCCACAAGGGGCACCAAAAGGAGAATGAGCATTTACACCATTTTAGGTTTTCTATGCCTTGCCATGTTCAAATTGCAACTGTCTATAGGTCAGTATTATATAAAGGCCCTGTACACAATGTTTTCCCATGTTCTTGAGCAAAATATGTACAAATATATTGTGTAAGCAGTTCTTGAGGTCAAAATAAGTCATCTGTGTGCTGCCTGGATCAAATTAAAAAGTGTTTTATTGTCCGATAATCAGGAAGTGCACTGTAATTGTTGTTAGCATTGTTTAGAAACTCTTCATGGTGAATAATTAGGATACTTGGAATGCATAAGGTAAGTGAGGATTAACTTTGGACCACTGCAAACTAGTTCTGTTTTTCACATTTTTAAGACAGTGATAATCCTGTTTTATTCTGCAGTTTGCATTATTGTAGGTAAAAATATAATATGTGCACACATGAGCATCTCATCTGTGCGCATGGGTGAGGCATGCTCTGGCAAGTTCCGGTGGAGAGTTACAGATCAGACTTTGTTTATTATTGGTAATTGGTTGATACTACAATGGTGAGAGCCGGCGTAAAGATTCCGCGATCTGAGGCTTCAGTGATCCACAAAACCAACGTTGATTGTCAAGTTAGGTGTCAATCAGAAGATTACATTTGGGTTTAGCATTGGGAAGCGCAGTTAGCGCTGTCTGAACTAAATTCTGCCAGATATCAATAATAAACTAAATAAAGTCCGTAACTGTCCACAGGAATGTGCCAGAGCGTGCCTCACCCATGCACACAGATATATTTTTACGTACAATAATGCAAACTGCAGAATAAAACAATACCTTTCAAACAATAGACAAATGAAGTCTAATTCATACAGCTAAACACAAATGTGCCAGAGCGCATGGTTCAAATGCGCACTATGTGCACAGAAGCAATGCTAACGATTACACACGATATATTTTACCTACAATTATGTCAATAGCAGAATAAACTACGCTTACCGATCAAGAAGAGCATCCAGTCCACCAAAAAATAAGGTCCTCTACTCCTGAGTCCACCGAGGAATCTTGACTCTTTGACACGAGTCGCTCCGGGTCAGAGATGCCTCTAGCATGCTCCTGAGTCCACCATGGAATCTTTACTCTTTGACACAAACCGGGGTCCGAGATGCCTCTAGCAAACATCCACAGTTTCCTCGATCACGTACTTCCTTTGTTTT
>JACM01026818.1:0-21485 GCA_000787095.1 Periophthalmodon schlosseri
TGCTCTGGGGTTTACGTCATTTGTGTGAGTGCTCTGTGTCGATTGTGTGGGTGCTCTGGGGACTGTGTCATTTGTGTGGGCACTCTGCGTCGTTTGTGTGGGTGCTCTGTGTCATTTGTGTGGGCGCTCTGGGGTCTGCGTAAATCTTAAATGTTCGTATTTCGCTATTTTGTCCGTAAATCAAGATATGAACATTAATAACAGACAAATCAGGCGCCTTCTTTCCCCGAGGTCGCTCCCGCTAACGTTAGCAACAGGTTTGATTGACAGCGTTGCTAAGCGCTTGCCCCCTGACAAAGCAGCGGTGCAGAAAGGGGCGTTACCTTTAACAGCTTCGCTCCAGATTGGCTCTTTGGTTGCTATGATACTCGCCGTCGGAATTCCAAATATGGGACTCGGCTCCAAATTCAACGCTATAACTGTTAGTCTCGATGAGCTTCATTTGACTGGAGCCGAACGCTGTGGGTGACGTCACACTCAGTCCACTTCTTTACACAATCTATGGTTTGTTTACTTAGATCTGGTGCTAAGGCCTTGGTTCTGGTTTTGGCCGTGTTCTAGTCTTGGCTTAGTCCTTTATTATAAGGCTGTACAATATGACAAAATATAGTATTTGTCTGTATCAATCCAGATTAGATTTTTTTGGTCTTATTAAAACAACTTAAAATTGACTTTCAACATAAAAATCCATCAACATGAACAATACAAACTTTTGATAATGGTCGATTTATACTTGCCTGGGATCCAGAAAAGACACTTCTTTAATACTGAAAATGTGAGTCTGGTCACCGGTGAATCTTCCCATTTTCATATGGGTGTGATTGACAGGTGGATTAGCCAATCAGGGACACACACGGTCTGCTGTATAGGAAAAAAATAAAGGAAAAAAATCTCACAGGGGCCTGAAAAGCAAGGCGGATTTCTGCTGAAGCAATGAGTGAAACAAAAACTCTGTTAATCTGAGGTGAGATCAATGTGGTTTTATTTGTAAACCATAGACAGGGGCGTCAGACTGGGGGGGGTAAAGAGTACTGTTTACCCAGGGTCCGGTGCAGGAAGGGGCCCCTCGCAAACTCTGTAATGGCTGTTTTTCATTAGACAACATGTAAAGTGGGCCCACCAAGATGATTTGTGCCCAGGGCCTAGAATTTGGCGCTACACCCCTGATCACAGGTGACCAATGAGCTCCTTCGTTTCACGTGCGTCACTGAATAAAACAGATCTGATTGGACGATCACGTCTGACCGGGATTGAGAAGCAACAGAGGACGAGGGGCCGAGACTGATTTCAATCTGTATAAGAAACAGAGAGATATCAGTCCAAATTTTATACCAAAATGTGTCAAATTTCTTTCCTCCTAGTGTGAACTCTGCTCCAAAGCATTTTACTGACAGAGGATTGGTTGGAAATAAAAACAAACAAACAAAAAAGCCATAAAAAACAGCCAGATCTCTGACAATTAAAAGTAGAATTTGATTAGGACCTTGCTCTAGTCCTGTCTTTGTTTAGTCCTGGTTTTACTCTTGGTTTTACGCATTATTTTGGAGTCGTTTCAACCTTAACATTTACCTATTTGATAAAGCACTGGCAACAGTAGCTGTGTTGGCAAGTTTATCCACTGATCTGAAGGTTGGCAGTGCGATTCCTGCTCCCACAAATACTGCTGTTGTGTCCTTGGGCAACACACTTAACCCACCTCGGCCTCAGTGTCACCCTCAGTGGTTCCTTGATGTAAAGTGAGTTTGAGTCCCTAGAAGGTGGAAAAGCTCTTTATAAAAATTTGACCATGTGACCATTTATTTTAAGATTAAGATCAGATTACTACTTGGTCATCATCGCAAAAAAAAAAAAAAAAATACAGATTTTTTTTGCGGTGGTCCTCGCAACAAAAGCTTTGCAGACTAACCCTGTAGACACATAAGCAGCCGACAGCCATCTCCAACATTTTTCCCACCGTTTTACTGTAAACTTCAAACGCGTGACTGGCATATTTGGACTCAATTATATATTTCTAACGTTACCGGTGAGGTGCGAGGTTCGTCCGGGCAGAACAAAGCCGCAGTCTCCAGTCTCTTGATCGCTGGGTGATTTTGGAGGTGTAAACATGAAACTACTCGGGAGGAATTATCTCAAACGCAGGAGTCTGGCAGGAGTTCAGAGGAGGTCTTTGTAAACGTAAACCAGATCTGTGCGCTGGGCTCCCATCCGTTTATTTCCCCAGTCCCCCCGCTCTTTACGCTGCAGCCCCCTTCAGTAATTGCGCTCATGTTTCAGCTAATTTCACATTTCCACAAAGGACTACGTGGGGACTAGAGCGCGGGATTTGGAGGGATTTAGAGCGGTTTAACTCAGAGCCACAGAAAGTTTCTAATTGTTTATTCTGATTGCTTGGAGTAAACAGTTATGGTCGTGAACTTTGAACTTTACGTGACGTTTAAAAGAAGAGACGGTGATGGGGTTCGCAAATGTATTTCCCCCTTTGATTATAGTCAGCTCTTTGAGACAAAACCACAGCTACACGCCATCTACAGTTCAGAATGAAACGTTTTATCAACCTCAAACCCAGAAGAACGAGTCGTGGACTTTGCTATTTAGAGCTTTGGATGTGGACTACCTGAAAAACAGTGGTGGATTAAGTACTCAATTTTGTTACTTAAGTAAAAGTACAGATACAGAGGTAAAAAGTTACTCAAGTAAAAGTATCACATGAAAAAATTGACTTAAATAAAAGTATTTAAGGACCTGTTTAAACATGTACTTTAAGAGTTAAAAGTAAAAGTATTTCACACAAGTGTTGTTGATTTGTTAAAGTGTAAACGTAATGATATTGATTTAAAATGATACATATTTTGGTCAATTTCTTCATTTTTCTTATGAATTTTGAATTAATTATGAATTTATTTTTGTTTGCTCAAAGCCGAAACTTGAACTCGAAAACTTTAGTCTGGATGTTTCCACGAACATGGTAAAAATAACCCCTCAAATCATATGAAAAGTACTTTTTACTTTTAAGTCCTGTTCAAAAATGTAGTGGAGTAGAAAGTACAGATACTGCTCTCAAATGTAGTGAAGTAAAAAGTATCCACTGTAAAACGTACTTAAGTAAAGTACTTAAAATTCTACTTAAGTACAGTATACGGTACTTTACTACTTGTACTTCGTTACCTTCCACCGCTGCTAATGAACATATAGACGACATACAGACACTGAACGAGAGCTGGCTGAAGTGTCTTGCCAAGTTCACAACAATGTTTTGTGAGCTGGGAATCAAACTGACAACCTTCTAATTAGTTAGCAAAAATTGGACCTATCTCCTGACGTCAGAAGCTTTCTCTTATTAATTATTTAAAACACAAATCTGCACCATATTCGAAACAAAGAGCTCATAAAAACGATTCTATTCCACGGTATTTAAGCTTTAAATGGAGTATATGGTTTCGTAATGACCCTTTAAATTGTGTTAACAGCTCAAGGAAGTGGCTCACTCTTTATTCTGACTCTTCTTCGTCTCAAGTGAGGAAACAGAGCAGAGGAGCCCGAGCCTCCAATGGGGAAGCCGCTTTGAACTATTACCCATCATCCCCGGCGCTGCGCGAGGCTCGGTCCCGCGGGAGAGAGTCTGTCCGTGGAGGATGGCTTGTCTCTTCTGCGTTAATGGGGGATTACACGTGTTAACATCTATCTCACAGTGAGCCTGGCCAAAGGGGCTCCTCCGCAGCTTTAGCATATGAATAAGGAATAAGACGATGATTGAATAGAAGCCCAGAGAGTGAGGCCTGCCACTCCAACCACACACAAGGACACTCCATTAGATTAACGCCTCACTATACGCTGGAAATGGGGGGTTCAAATTCTATTATTCTGGACTAGCGGGTTCATTTCAGTGTTTTAGAATTAACTGTACGACTTACCGTTATATTTAAAGGTCCGCTATTACGCAAAACGGACTCCTGTGAGCTCTAAGCCATGTTCTAACGCTGCTACCGCCTCAAAAACAGACCTGGAGTTGTGCTTTGTTTCATTCACACATGTTTGAGTAACACTTTATTATTAGTCCGTCTTCATCTCCAAAGCTCAAAACGCTCTGTTCCACTTTGTGATGTCATGAAGTGGTAGTTTTCAAGTTAACAGCTCCTTTTACCTTTAGTTCAGTAGAGAGTCACAGTTCCAGGGCTGAAATTATCTAAATGATTCTAGTGAGGTGCGTGGAGTTTAAAAACACAGTGGAGCACTTCCTGTATTACCACATGACATCACAAGGTGGAACAGAGTGTTTTCTGTTTGAGGGAAGAACTCAGCCTCAGTACTGTACTTAAGTAAATTGTTTAGACACCTGTACTTTACTTAAGTATATTTTAAAGCAGGTACTTTTTACTTTTACTTCACTACATTTTTTAACTGGATTGAAAAGTAAAAGTATTTTTTATTCTTGTTTAAAACCTGCTGAAAAGGCTGAGGGTTTATTTTTAACACGTTCATAATTTGAACAAACAAAAATATACAAATAAAAACAGATAGGAGAATCGATTCAGTTGTTTTTGTTACGCAAAATTCAGCTCAAATCTTTATCAAAATCACTACATTTGAAGCTTTAGACCTCAAAAACTGCGCAAAACTTAACAATTTTTACTCTTTAAGTCATTTTTTTAAACAGATACTTTAACACTTTTACTTAAGTAGATTTTTTCATGTCATACTTTTACTTGAATATTTTTTTGCTTCAGTATCTCTACTTTTACTTAAGTAACAAAATCGAGTACTTCTTCCATCACTGACCATAACCTTTTCATTGTAAAGCATCGATCGTTAAATCCCAAATCAAAATGGGAATCGTTCAGGAGAATGTGAAAGAAAAGTAAATAAAACTATAAAATCTATGTGACATTGTGTGACAGTGGTGTAGGGGGTTAAACGCGCCCACTAACCAGCCTGTCTTAGTTTCTTTAGTGTTGCCGCTGAAGAGCCGCTCTCACGTCTCCTCCAGAGGCTGTTTGCTGAAGGTCAGGTCTTTTGTGTACAGCTCTATATTACCCTGAGAGTCCAGTCGACGGAATGAATATTGTTCTTGTCTTGTTCTTTCCCCACCACCAAATCTTCATTGTTATTTTGACGCCAGCTCCTCCTTTGTGCTCAGTCTGTACCTTCTTTTAATGTTACCCATTCTGTTGTTGCCACGATCCAACCTGTTTCCTGTCTATTTTAAGCGTACCCACCGCCCGCACTCCTTTGTTGCCAGATTCCTTCCTTTTTTTGCGTGTTCATGTGAAATCGCCGGCGTACCCATTGGCGGCGCGTGTGATTTATGGCCCGAGCGAGTCGACCCTTATCAGGTGCGAGCACGGCTCCTCTGCCGCTGCCTCCATCTGAATGACAATGGAGGAGCCGGTCGCATTATGCCGCGCAGCCTCGCCCCTCGCATTCTGGACACCGCAGATTACATCTAGCGCCCGTGATTTATAGACGCCATTTTGGCTCCTGAGAGGAACATGCAGGGGAGTTTTGGAAGCGGGGGATTGGCTTTTCCAAGGCCAGTGTGTCTGGTATGGAGCCAAACATCATTACGACAGGCCCAGTGCTGGAGAAGTGTTTTATACCTGCTCATATGGATACTGTATGTGTGGAAGTAATGATGCGCCATTTATCATCTTATGCACAAGGCGTTCTGCAGAGATATCAGGAGTTTATTACTGTTGTTTGCAGGTTACAATAAAGGCCTGTAATTAACACTAATAAAACCAGCCTCATTGATCACCTCAATATAAGGCTGTTAATTAGAATATACAGAATGAGCAATGAATCAGATGAATATGGCCAAAGTGTTTTTACATTTGCAGAATGGAGCTTATAAAGGGGACTATGGGTGCGTTCACACTACATTTGGTCCTGGTTTGAACCAGTTTAGTCCTGATTTGGTTTGGTCCTGTTCTAGTCCTGGTTTAATCCTGGTCTAGTCCAGGTTTAAATCCGGGTTTAGCCCCAGTTGAGGCACTATTTTGATGTGGTGTTTATGTAAGTACGAAAGCACTGTAAAGTTCTCTAGTGATAAAACATATACGTTTGTGTTTGCATCAGCTGCTTTTTTCCCAAACTTGTTCAATTTGTTGCTTCCATCGACATTAAACGGAGCCGTTCCTCATGATAAAACTCTGTCTTCTTCAGAATTAGCGGTGTATATAAATATGTATTCGTTTTGCCATCTTGGTAATTGCACCACTGCTGTGTGTGTATCTGCTGATACAATATGCTATTTGGGTTAAGTTAAAAAAAATGTTTGAGCTAATGTAATTAACAGGGAATTAACACAGCTGCAGCTCGTGGTATGAAAGAAGTAATTATGTAATCTAACACATTAAATGAGCCAAATGAGCATCACATGGCAGACTTAAACACAGCAGGAGCTCAGCCTCATCTCTGCAGCAGACACACCTCAGCTCGACTGGAGGCACGTTTGCTTCACTGAACTGTCAAGTCAAGAAAAGTTTTATTTTATAGAATAATCCATATTTAATCTTTTTATTTTATTTTATTTTATTTTAGCTCAGATCTAATCGTAAACCTTGTGTTGTATCCCACTTACAACTAGGCCTGTCACGATGATATATATCGACTTAGCATTTTTGGGGCTCAGAGTTTATCTTGTGTACAATTTTTTTGCGAAACTGGGGAGATTTTGGGTATTTTTGTTGTAGTACAATAAGATTTGAGCTGTAGAGTGAAAAAGTCATGTTCTATGGCTAATTCTTGCTTCATTTTGCCATTTATGTGTTGCAGCTCAGGCCTCTTAATGATTCTGTCTGTTTAAAAACGGTTCACTGGGATCATTTTGCATTATTGTTATTGCGTCAGTGGCATAAAGTAGCTTCAATATTACCGTTTTTCGCAGTATTTCTCTGTAGCATTACATCGTGCTTCAAAGTTTGCTATCATGACAGGCCTATTTACAACTAAATACGTTCCATATATGTGCGAGTTTAGCTTTTCGGTTTAGCTGTAACCTAAGCAACCGTTAGCGTTTCATATGAGTGAGATCAACTTTAGAAAGATTTCAAGTGTATTCAGATGTTTAACTTATGTTTCCGTCTTGGTTTAGCTGAGTACAGACCCCTGAAATATGACTTTTGAGTTTATCTCTTACTTTCACTCAAGAGATGTTTTTGTTCTCTGCACTTTGTTTACCCCAGTGTGCGTTTTATCAGCAAACTCTTCCTCACCTTCCTACTTCCACAGTCCAAACTAGGACCCCAAACACCTCTGCTCATCCACTAACTGCCATATGGACGTATTTGCCTGTGACCTTTCGGCTGGTCCCTGTCTCTCGCCTGGGATTGGTTCTATTCAACCAGAGCTGCAAATAAATGTAAATATACATGTAAATATGCTCCTCTTACGGCCCGGTCTGCTCGGCTCTTTTCCCTGACCGGGCCCGCAAAATGGCCGCCGCCGCTGCCGGGGTCTCCGATGGCGCGCTGCTCACTGAACGATGTCTCGGAATACATTCATACATCATCGGGAGCTGAGGACTAGGAGGTCTGCAGTTGGGCGTAACTCGGCACAATCGGGACGGAGGCTGGTCTGAAATCCCTGTGTGGAGCCTCGTGTTCCAAAGGCAATAACGGCCAAGAGCTTTAAGTGGGTTTTCATACTTTGGGCTTGTTATGGTTCGTGCAGTTGCCAAGCGGCGCAGGGCTGGTGGAGGAAACGTATCCGACCTAGACCAGCGTCTGTAATGAGTGACAAACGCAGGAGGCAGATTCTCTACATTCTTTAGAACCTATTTTGTGTGTGTGTGTGTGTGTGTGTGTGATGGAAAAAATGATTTGATTATAATGTGTGCGCTTAGTGAGCAACAGTTGGATGATGAGAGCTGCCTGTATTAAAGACCCATATTACGCTATTTTCTGAGCTGTTATAAAGTCGTTTTCTCATCACAAACAGACCTGGAGTTGTGTTTTGTTTCATTCACCATCATTATTATCATTAACACGCAAACCCTGCATATTTAGGCTGAGTTCTTCGCTAAAACAGAAAACACTCTGTTTGTCCTTGTGATGTCATGTGGTAATACAGGAAGTGCTCCACTGTGTTTTTAAACTCCGTACACCGTCACCAGAATCATTTGGATAATTTCAGCTCTGGAATTGCCGATCTCTAGTGAACCAAAGGTAAAAAAGGCAGCTGTTAACTTGAAAACTGACACTTCATGACATCACAAGGTGGAACAGAGCGTTTTGAGCTTTGGAGATGCACACAGACTAATAATAAAGTGTTACTCAAACATGTGTGAATGAAACAAAACACAACTCCAGGTGTGTTTTTGATGAGGTAACAACGTTATAACGTGGCTTAAAGCTCACAGGAGTTAATTTTGCGTAATATAGGAGCTTTAAATTGAACCTACCATAGAGACTGCGTTTGTATCTGGACCGATGAAATACCTGAGCTTCATTTGAGGAGGCTTGGCGATATATGGCTTCTCACCAGGCACCTCTGTGTGAAACGGGCTTTCCTTCCCCATTGAAAGGATTAGTCCATGTTGTAGTTTGAGACCATGGGCGGAATAGACCCCCTGAGCGGCACATGTCTTCACACAAACACACTCACAGAGGGGCACGGATCAGACTTGGAAGGGGTCCTGGACACTGTCATGGGTCCACACGTCAAATGAGCCGCGGAGCCAAACAACAACAATCCCAACAGTAGCTGAGCATATGGGGCAGAGCACCAGCCGAGGAGGCCGAGGTCCGAGGCTGTGTGAATGTCAGACATGTTATTAACTGCTCACCACAGGACAGCACCAGGCTGAGACCAGTGAGCACGAAGCATCAACATAGGAGAATGTCTATAAAGCAGCCCGCTCTTCAAAATGGACTTTCCAGAGCCTTTAACCGTGTTATAGAGGTTTCCTTCCCATTTAGCCTTTCGAAGTTGTATTTGGAGTGATTCACGTTTGAGCAATCTTTAATCACTTATTTTCAAGACGCACTTTTGCAGGTCAATCGGCCATTTTCACCTCCACCGGTCCACGCCCACTGTGACGTACGCACTTCGTTCTTCAGTTTTATTTTCTGATGCTTTCTTGAGCGTTGAGTCGTCATTTTGGTATAAATGAAAAAAAATAATCCACTACTCGCTAGTGTGATGTGCAACTATCCATATGAGGCGCCGACAGCTCCACGGCTCTTTGTGGTGATGACGTTTACGGCGTCAGCTCCCATTGGACACTGCAGTTTTCTAACGCGGACGTCAGCGGACTTGTTTCTTTTATAAAGTCGTTTTAGATGAATATTGTGATTTAAAATGTGCAAATTAAAACATAATGATCCACGGGTGTCATAGATTATAACTATAGAGCGACACAAGCACAATACGCCTGATTTAATAAAGGCTTTAAAAACAATATACCGTATTTTCCAAGCTATAAGTCGCACTTTTTCATAGTTTGGCCAGGGGTGCCATACTCAGATGCCATTTATATGTGAAATATGTTTTTTTCTTCTTTATTATGCATTTTTTGGTTGGTGCGACTTATACTACGGGAAATACGGTACAACAAATATAATACAATTCAGACCATAGACCTCTGCCATGACACTGAGCCTGTTTTGGTCTGATAAACTGTTCAGATTCTGAGTTTAAGATTAAGAAGCGTTTATACAGACAAGGTGAAAATATCTTGCTCAAAAACACTATTGCTGTAGTTTAACCCTCAGTCTTCCACAGTTTCCTGGTGGTCATAATGCTCTGCCTGATTAGTACATACACTTCTGAAATGAGTCCCTGTTTTTGCCCCATAATCAAACTCATATTTGATTTGAAAGACCCACTTGTAAAGCCATCACTCTGGGAGACATTTTTTCACTTTTGCTCCCATAATCCCAATTACAGAGCTCATTCCAAATGATGGATTCTGCTCCTCGCACTGCCCAGCGAAAACAATTTGGCTGCTGTAGTTTAGAGGAACCTTGGAGAAAAACAGCCGCCATTTCTCAGCTTACGGGGCACACACACACACACACACACACACACGAGTGACTGCAGGGGGAGTAGATCTGGCCCAAAATTACTTCTTGCTTTTAGAGATTATGACCATACACATCCATTCTGAAAGAAGCCTGGGACAGACACTGGTGCCGTCAGTTAAAATAAGAAAATATAAAATCATGAGCTGTGAATTATTGAGTGAGGAGTCCAAAAAAGGAAGGAAAACAGGAGATCAAACCCATGAGAGAAAATAAAAATGAGCCCTGCCACAATTGCAGACTGAGGCGTCGTAAGTTAAATTGGAGCTTTCAGCGTGAGGCCGGTGTGGTGTGGAGCAGACTGGGTGCTGTCGACATGAGGCCGGGCAGAGCTGCTTTATACCCGGGCTTTGGGTTTGGCGCGGGCCCTGTCTTTCCACACAGCTGAGGAGGGTCATGTGATACCTTCCTGTTCCTCTTGGGTCTGTGTGGCTCTTTGTGCAGCACTGGCTTAAATGTAGTTCGTGGTGAGTTTCGGTTTGGGCTGTGAGGTTAATCGCAATCGAATGGAAATGGTGATTTGACTGGGCACGATCAGAAAAGGCAGATTTTAAATTTTTTTTCACAATTTCCTCCACAAACAACTAAATCTCCTGTCTTATTCTGCGTAAAAACTGCGAATCCTGTAGTTTAAACCTGTACAAACATGTTCTGAAATGTTATTCTTGTATTAGTTTATCGGCTCCGATTTTAGTCTTTTTGTCAATTCTTCTGAACGTGTTTTAAGATTATGAACTATTATGGAACTATTATTGAAAATGAAATCACAAATCTAGTCCCAGTCGCAGTGCTTGTCAGAAATTTGATATTTTTTCCCAAATGGCTCAGTTTGGGTCTAGAGCTGTACAAGAAGCTGACTCTGTGCATGTGTAAAATGTCAGGTTTGGTATTTCAAGGTACAAGTTCACATTTGCAGTAGTAAAATTGTCGCTTTCCAGTTAAATCTGAAACTAGTGTGACTGGAGCGTCATTTCTGTTTGAGCTGTACAGGACAAACCGTTCGAAATGAAAATAGGTGTAAACATCCTGCTTCACCAGCTACCAGTCATTTTAATTTAAAGGTCCTATATTACGCTTAACTGACTCTTGTGAACTTTACGCCATGTTAGATCAAAAACATACCTGGAGTTGTGTTTTGTTTGTTTGAGTAACACTTTATTATTAGTCTGTCTACATCTCCAAAGCTCAAAATACTCCGTTCCACCTTGTGATGCCATGAAGCACTAGTTTTCAAGTTAACAGCTCCTTTTATTTTTAGTTCAGTACAGATTGACAATTCATGGGCTGAAATCATCCAAATGAGTCTAATGAACATGTATGGGGCTTAAAAACACAGTGGAGACTTCCTGTATTACCACATGACATCACAAGGTGGAACAGAGAAACAAAACCCAACTCCAGGTCTGTTTGTGATGAGGAAACAACATTATAACATAGATCAGAAAACAGCATAACGTGGGCCCTTTAACATGTTGCCAGAGAAACCAGAGCGGTGTTGAGTCTTTTGGAGGGACCTCATTTATACCCGGCCCACATTCGGACCAAATCTCGTGGAAACACCTGAACATATTACATTTCTGCTGACGCCAGAGCTCTGAACCAAACGCCTTTCTGTCGCTGTTCCTCTTCAGATTCCACACACCTCCGGTATAAGGGACACTGAAAGGCACCCTTCCCACTTGTGCCATTCCTCCATTATTTCCATACACCCCCTGGACTTACCCCGGTCCGGTCCCCTCACACCGCACCGTTATTGCCCCCTCCCCTCCCCGCCTCCCCGTGGCCGCTCCCCAGGCGCTTGGGTGCTCTCTGGGCGCAGGCTGGGCTCGGGTGATGGATGACCATTAAGGCAGCTTATTGGAAACAGTCTGATTTATGGCCAAACGCTGCCTCGGCCTAATGGCTTCATTTCTTTCCGCCGCCACATGATGTCACAGCCAAGGTCACCGCGGCAACGGCCCCTCTTTGTTGTGGTTTAGCTCGCTGATGACCTGCGAGAGATGGAGAGATGGAAGGAGAAATGAATACGGGTACAGAAAGAGGGGGTGCGAGATTTGTTTGCTAAGAGTTGATGTATGGGCGTGTGGAAGTGAAACGCTTTGCAGAAACGCTTTGGTGTGCTAGTTTCGGCCGGGGAAATTTTTCACCTTTTTGCCAAAGTCTCCTCCGTCTCCCTCTCTCTCTCTCCTCTCTCCTTGCCCGATGTGCTCAGTAAATTAAAAACTCCATCTCTCCTCTCCTCTCTCCTCGATCCTTCCTTCAATCCCCAAATGACAGAGTACGATAAAAAGTAAGAACACACGCACACAGCTTTACAGCCTCCCTCAGACAGCTATTACTCACTTCTACTTCAAATGAGCGCCGTCAAATATATCGGCCTCACCATTAAGGATTCGATCAATAAAAATGCCATTAGAGCTGGAGTAAAAAAACGCTAGTATTAGTGAAGCTCCAAACAAAATATCAGGTTTTATTAGTAAGACACTGGCACGGACAAGAACTGGGTGAATTTTACATAGTACTAGCACAGACTGTATAAAGAAGTGGACTAAGTGAGCGTGACGTCACCCACAGCGTTCGGCTCCAGTCAAATGAAGCTCATCGAGGCCAGAGCAGTTATAGAGGCGAATCTGGAGCCGAGTTCCATATTTGGAATCCGACCGCGGGTATCATAGCAACCAAAGAGCCAATCTGGAGCGATGCTGTGGAAGGTAACGCCCCTTTCCCGCCTTCCTGCCCGCACAACGCTGTCAACCAAACCTGCTGCTAACGCTAACGGGAGCGACCTCGGGGGAAGGAGAAGGCAGCTGATTTGTCTCTTATTAATGTTCGTATCTTGAGTTACGGATACAGTAGCGAAATGAAAACACCAGGGTCACGTAGAGCGGGTTAATACGAGTCAGTGGAGCCGGAAGCGTAGCCCATGCTCACTTCCTATTTGGAACGCGGCGGCTAGTACGCGGCTAGCAGGTTAGCTATGTCCGTTTATATACACAGTCATGAGCACTAGTTATATTTTGGGGTTAACTGCTTGCCGACGGCTGTGTATTCCCACTCGGTTCCTTGCTAGTCCCTTCTGTCCGCACGTCTCTGGATACACGGTGAGCGTATGTGTGGGAATGGTCCGCAGCTGTTTGTTTGGTTTAGTTTTGTTTGAGAGTCTTGACTCTTTAGTTGTAATGACTGTGTAAATACAGGCCAAAACCTCATGAGTGATTTATTTATCGACAACAAGGTCACAGTGAGCTGGAGACCTCCACCTTCCTGCTTCCAAACTTCAAATTACAGGCTTGTTCTAATTTCTATTGGGGGGACTAGTTGTTTTTTTTTTTCTATTTACAATCCAATCACACCGTCTAACTGGTCTTCTTGAGCCTTAAAGAGCAACTCTATTCTGCAAAATGGACTTTTTAACCATGTTATAGTTGTTTCCTTCACATTTACCCTCTGAAGGTGTTTTTGGAGTGATTTGTGCATGTTTGAGCGATCTCTAATCAATTATTTTGACTTGATCTTCACCGTTTCACCCGGTACACGCCCACTGTGACGTACGCACTTTGTTCTTTTATGTTCTTAATCGATGTTATATGTAGATTACGTACGATTCGGCAGCCTGTGACGTACCTATTTCCTTCTTCAATTTTATTTTCTTACTCAGAGATACATCGTCAGCATTCGTACAAATGAAAAAAAAAAAATCTGTTGCTCTCTATCCATAGGAGGGGTCGACAGCATGCGGCACTTTGTTGCGTTGACGTTAACCGCATTGTCAGGTCTCATTTGGCACCGCAGTTTTTTAACTCGGAAGCTGACCCCAGCTGACTTTTCTTTTCTTTTATTAAGTCGTTTTAGATCACTAATTTGGTTTAAAATGTACAAATTATGACATAATGATCCACAGGTGTCATAGATTATAACTATAGAGCGACACAAGCACAATACGTCTGATTTAACTCTTCAGGCTTTGTCTCTGGCCGTGGTCCTGATTTGTCTCCTACCTTTTATTTTGATGGTGTTAAGTTTTATTCTCTTGTGTCTGACATAACTATACTGTACTACTATTATATTATGTACAATGGGAACAGTTACAGTTACACTTTACTGGAAGAAATTACAGCTATTTGGCATTGTACTGTGGTATTAAGATCTGTATCGTTAAAGTAAAAATATACAAATATACACATTTAAAGGGCCCATATTAGTCTATTTTCTGATCTCTGTTCTAATGTTGTTTCCTCGTCACAAACAGACCTGGAGTTATGTTTTGTTTCATTCACACATGTTTAACACACAAACTCTGCGTATTCAAGCTGAGTTCTTCTCTCAAACGGAAAACACTCTTGTTCCACTTGTGATGTCAGGTGGTAATACAGGAAGTGCTCCACTGTGTTTTTAAACTCCACACACCTTCACTAGAATCATTTGGATAATTTTAGCCCTGGAATTGCCGATCTCTACTGAACTAGAGGTAAACGATAGCTGTTAAATCAAAAACTACCGCCTCATGACATCACAAGGTGGAACAGAGCATTTTGAGCTTTGGAGATGCAGACAGACTAATAATAAACAGTTACTCAAACATGAGTGAATGAAACAAAACACAACTCCAGGTCTGTTTTTGAGGAGGTAACAACATTAGAACATGGCTTAAAGCTCATAAGAATCTATTTCGTGTAATATAGGACCTTTAATTAAAAATATATATACAAACTGTAATAATATACTGTCAACTGAAACAAAGTGCTGAAGGAGTGGAGGCTCAACAATACATAAACTCCTAAATCTCACCAGGCAGTTCTCCCAACAGTCCGTAGCTCACACCTTTGATTTACAGCTAATCCCTCTGTGGATTCGTCACCGATGCAGCTCTGTATAATTTAGAACTGTTCAAGTGTCTTTGGTAACTAAGACTTTCCTTCCAAACCCAGAATCCATCATCTCTTCTGTATTTCTCCTTTCTAATTTTTATTCAGATCAGAAGGAGGTCAACAGCAATACAAGAGCATGCGGTGCCTGTGAGGACGGGCCGAAGATAAAACACGAGGTTAGAGAAACAAACGGCTTTTTATGGAGTAGTTTACTAAGATGTGTATTTTGTGCCTTTTTAATAAAGCAAAACAACTAACCAATAAGATTCATAACATCTTTACAATAGGCTCTGTGCACTGCGGTACGCTAGCTAGCTCACTGTGTCTCAGAGCTAACAGTCCCGTTTATTAAAATCGTAAAACTTAAGCAACCTATTAAAATTCAAATTAATTAAGATAAAGACTATCTAATTAGTTTTATATGTAGAATACTTCAGTTTGTGGTGTTGTTTTAATTATTATGCCTCAAATTTAGCATTAGCGTTAGCATTGAGACACAAACCAAATGAACGTAGCTACCCTCCTCCATCGACTCTGGCTCCAATTCACTTTCTATTGAAAAACTGTCACCCCTCTTTCCGTAACCGCTGCTGTCAGACTCATCATTTTGGTCTTAAATGTTCGTATTAACCCGCTCTACATGATCCTGGTGTTTTTATTTCGCTATTGTGTCTGTAAATCAAGACATGAACATTAATAACAGACAAATCAAGCACCTTCTTTCCCCAATGTTGCTCCCGCTAGTGTTAGCAACAGGTTTGATTGACAGAATTTGTAAGCGCTCGCTCCCTGATAAACCAGTGGTGCGGGCGGTAGTGTTACTTTCAACAGCCTCGCTCCGGATTGGCTCTTTAGTTGCTATGATACTCGCGGTCAGAATTCCAAATATGGAACACAGCTCCAAATTGGCTCCTATAGCTGCTCCGGCCTCGACGAGCTTCATGGAACACAGCCCCAATTGGCTCCTATAGCTGCTCCGGCCTCGACGAGCTTCATTTAACCGGAGCCGAACGCTGTGGGCGACGTCACGCTCACTTAGTCCACTTCTTTATACAGTCTATGGTTTGGGCAAATTTGGGTTCAACTTGAATATTAGTATGTGCTTTATGGGTAATTGGAGAACATCAGTATGATAAACAAAGCCTGTAGATCCACAAACCTTCGAGCTTCACTAGTTTTGCGCACGTATATGGCAGATTGCTTCAACGTGAGTCTTATCCCCAGACACAGGGGGAGCTGTAGGTTGTGCCGGCTGCTGTATGATTGATGCTTATATTTGTCTGAGCCTCAGCAGACTTTCATGTACAGTGCCCCCCCTCCTCACCCCCTCCTCACCCCCTCCTCCTCCTCAGTCTGGTTGGAGAAGCCAGGCCTGATCCCAGTGGCGAGGTAAAGATTGATGCTGCTCATCTGCTGGAATGGGGCAATAAAAGGCAGAGCTTCACTCGTCCTCCACAGCATCCACTCGTTTTTCTTCTCTGCATGTTCTTACTGTCCAAATATTGTCTTCCTACTCACTGCTCTTTTGCTATTTTGTTGGATGTTAAACTCCTCGAGAAAATGAAATCATACTTCAAAATATACCAGCAAACTCCAGGCGTGCGAGTTCTACCCAGGATCAACGAAACAAAGAAATGGCTTTAGATTTTATAAACATTACACTCTGTTGTTCACGATACGATCTTTGACTTGACTTTGTTTACAATAGTGTTTCACAATACTAAAATTTAAAATTCATTTTTTGAAAATGCTCAATACTCGATACCAAATGCTCTTTTTAGACAATAGATTGCCGTTTTCAACACATACTAATAGTAGTTTCTTATTATCATGTGCCGTCATATATCATGTGATCATAGACTGTATATTTAAATGGACAAAGCTAACGCGCTAGCTGCCATGTTCCAAATAGGAAGTGATCATGGGCTGTGCTTCCGGCTCCATCGACTCAGGCTCCAACTCACTTTACATTGAAAAACTGTGGCCCCTCCCTCTGTAACTGCTGCTGTCAGACTCATCATTTTAGTCTTAACCTCCTGAGACCCAAAATCTTCATAGCTGCTTTATTAATTGTTTCTCTTTGTTCTTTGGTCTGACTGGAGCTGATGAGTGTAAAAACAAAGGATTATCTTTTTACATTATGAGAAAAATGATGTCCACATATGAGGACATTCGTTGTACGTTTTAATCATTTTGATAGAAACAATAAAGTCACATTTAAATAATGATTTGCAAAAACTATTTGTTAAGTGCCTGATCACAGCAGCATTGTTCCTGAGTAAAAACAAAATGAGAAACAAGAATAGTGCCTTTTGGAACAATGTGGCTCATGTGAAGTTCTTCTAACAGGTGAAGACATGAGCCTTTAACAAAGTCCATCTTGAATCTAAACTATAATGTGTTAAACTCTTCTGTCGTCACTAAGTGGCAGTTTAATGACCTCATATGTGACACCAGGACCTTGGAGAGAAAAAACATTGTATTGTGGCCTAGACAACCCAAAATGTGTTGTCCACATATGAGGACGCAGGTCTCAGGAGGTTAAAATGTTCGTATTAAACCGCTCTGGTGTTTTCATTTCACTATTGTGTCTGTAAATCAAGATATGAACATTAATAACAGACAAATCAGGCGCCTTCTTTCCTTGAGGTCGCTCCCACTCGCGTTAGCAACAGGTTTGATTGACAGTGTTGCTAAGTGTCAGCTTCCTAAACCAGCTAAACCTGCTAAACCAGCGGTGCAGGCGGAAAGGGGCGTTACCTTCAACAGCCCAGCTCCGGATTGGCTCTTTGGTTGCTATGATACTCACGCTATGGGTGACGTCAGACTCGGTTAGTCCACTTCTTTATACAGTCTATGCGTGTGATCTATATGTTGTTGTTTTTTTGTTTTGTTTTGGGGGTTTTTTGTGAGGCACTTGCTGAACTTGTTTTAAATGTGTTATATAAATAAACTTGAAATGAATTTTATATTTCTGGTGTAGCTCAGGACCAGGTTTAACTTTATCCCATTTATGTGTTTTTTCAGTATTAATACTTCTTATGAGTATCTAGTTTCAGTGCTAGTTTTAGTATCAGTTGGTATCTGGGTAGCAATACTTTTGACAACTGTTTACAATTAGTTAGTTGATAGCTCTAATTCAAAAGATATTGGCTTAGGTTCTAATTAGCCCTGCAGACATTCAGCGGTAGTAACATTTGTTTGGGAGAAAGCGCTTTGACCGATTGCTGGACTCAAGGTAATAATCCAGTATTCTGCCTTAAAACTGCACATAGACCTTGTCCACTTATTTCCCATGGTGCCCCGGGTGTAGGTCGCCCCGTAATGCGTCACCCACAAACTCATTTTGCATGTTTTAATATTGCATGGAGCTCATTTAGCGGCTTTGTTGGGGTGCGAGGACCTGCTCCGACATGTATTCAGGCAAACACAAACAAACAGCATTGTAATTTCCCTTGCCTTATATTCTCAGGGGTGTATTTTGGGATGGGGCAGAGGCTTTGGGATTGATGTGGTTCCAGATTGTAAATGGTTTCTCTGCCGTGTGTGTAAACAAGTGTATGTGTGCATTAGTGTATGTGCATATTTCATACTTGTACAAAAAAAACAAGCTCTCCCCTTTTTCTGCCAGTCATCAATCACCCTGCCACTTTAATTTATGTGCCACTTCTGGTTCCATTGTCGTTTATTTTTCTGGGGGAAGAATATCGCCGTTGCACAGCTCTGGGGAGAAGCAGCTTGTGTTTGCAGCATACATATTACTTTTTAACCCTTAAAGGACCCAGAGGAATTATTTTTGTTTGAGCAATGCCGCGGTGGAGGAGGCCTGGCTGCACAAACGTAGCATTCAGTTTTGTTCAGAAGTTCAAGGGAAAGTAAAGCAATGGATCAGTGAGATGTTTGGGGAGTTTGGAGCAACCCTTCTCGAAAATACAATATGAAGTCCATGCATGAGCAGTGGGTTTATTGTTGCCTGGCAAATTCAGAATGAGATCGCTCTGTATTTTTTATACAGAGAGACATCAGTCTGGTCTCCACGTTCTCCGTCGGGTCTCGAGCCACGATCGTCCAATCAGATTTGTTTTTTTCAGTGATGCATGTGAAACAAAGGAGCTCATTGGTCGCCTATCATTTAGAGACAAAATGTAATTGCTGTCACATCAGATTTAGAGATGGATCGATATATCAGTTGGCCGATATTTGGAGTTTTCAGCCTTAAATTTGCACTGTTTTGTTTTGATTTGCTGCCTAAAAATACACACAAAGCCTTAACACTTTAATACAAAGAGATAACTGCACAAAATTTGACACTCTGTGCTGTGGGTAAGTTTGTGGTCAATTTAAATGACATAATTTGAGCAAAATAATCAAAATCTGCCCAAAATATCAGCACAAAAATATCAGCAGAGCTAATCGGGCATCAGTTGCTCTGGATTCTATACAATCGGTATCGGCATCGTCCATGAAAAAAAAAAAAAAAAACATATCGGTCGATCTCACCTCAGATTAAAAGAGTTTACGCTTCGCTCATTGATTCTGCAGAAATCCACCATGTTTTTCCGTCTCCTGTGATATTTTTTTCCCTTATTTTTTCCTCATAAGCAGATTTGTTTTGATACAGACCGTGCTTGTCCCTGATTGGCTAATCCACTTGTCAAACTCGCTCAAATAAAACCGCTGACCAGACTCACATCTTTGTAGTAAGTATTGAAAATGTGTGTGTTCTGAATCGCAGGCCTGGTTTATAACAGTAGCAGCCATGTAGTTTAAGGAAAGAATTGACTGGAAAATGGTTTTAGACTTTATATTCTCGTATATTGATTTCTTGTGTGACCATGATACTGAGCATGAAAGACAAATACTATTTTAGTGAAAGTTACAGTCCTGAGATGATGTTCTTTGTGTTGTTTTTAACTGTGAAACTATGGCAGTCATTAATTGTAAGATTACGATCTACTTTTTCTTTTCCTCTTTTTATCTTTGCGCTGCGTATTAGCTATTTACTGCGAAATATAAACCCAGTCAGTGCCTTGTTTGTTGTACATGTACTTTGTTTACTTCTCTGGAAACATTAAACGCGTCCTGACCGTAAACATTTTCTCTGACTTCTATTTCTGTGGTACCGGCGCTGCACGGTTCAAGTGCTCAAAGTGGAGGGGTCATAGGTCACAGCTGGGTCGGGTCGCCGTGAGGTCACTTCCTTTTGGGGATTGCACGCGCACTATTCCTGTCTATCACATGGGCCGACCTCTCGGGCCTGTCCCACCTGAAGCAGCCCCCCTGTCACGGTGATGTACAGCAGAAGGCTACAGAGGCTGGAAGCGGCGACCGAAGGCATGTCTTTTAAGATGCACATGTTTTAGCGTAGGCCCCTGACCCCTTTCAGAGCGCTACGCACACAGGACGCTCAGACACACAACGTTTAATGTGTCTCATACTCATCAAAAGTTTCATATAAAGCCCAACCTATTTAGATAAAAGCTAAGGCAGAAGCATTGTGGAAAGCAGAAATCGTCAAAATGTAGGCTAACGTTCAAAATATGTAATCAAATATTTTACGCATATAAGCTACAAATATAAACTCTAACCTATAGCCCCTCCCCAGTGAGGTCTATGAGCTGCTTTGCTAGTTCCACGCCTGGATGATTGCAGAATAGGCCCTTTTCACGGAGCCGCCTGGGTGCTTCTGGTTCCCTCAAAAAACATTCATTGTGTTTTGGAAATTATCCGAGTCGTGCTAAAATAAATCAATATTTAAATACCAGGCAGCGGACGGCAGGTTACAGATAGATCATCACAGACAGTGTTAAGAGCTTTACGCCGATGTAAACGCTTCACCGGAGGAAGCTTCTGTGTTTAGAAAAGTAGGTGTTTGTGTCTTGAAGCTAATGCTAACGCTAACTGAACTTAAAATGAATCAGTGATGTTAAAATAGCGCTACAATCTGAATGATTTTGCACTGAAAAACAATGGATTCCTCATTAGATGTATTTTCATAAAGTTGTTTTGTTCTATTTTGAGATTTAGATTAGATTAGCATTAGCATTAGCATTTTATAAACACACAAGTTTCCTCCAGTTAAGTACTTACATCGTCGTAAAGGTCTTAACATGGCGTCTGTGATCATCCATCTGTGACCTGCTGTCCACTGACTGATATTTAAATATTGATCTATTTTAGCCAGAAGAGCGGCTCCACACTTTTTGAGAGAACTGGAACTAGCCGAGCATCTCTGAAAAAAGTCTATTGCATTAGGGATGAGATCTGGTATAACCCCTAAATATGCCAACTCAACCTAAGTCTCCATCTTGGTTAAAGGATAAAAAAGTTGTTAAATGAATCACCGATGCTTCTTTGACTTTAAACATTCTTGTGTGGTGTTGTGACTCTAAACGTTCTTGTGTGGTGTAGTGACTCTAAACGTTCTTGTGTGGTGTTGTGACTCTAAACGTTCTTGTGTGGTGTTGTGACTCTAAACGTTCTTGTGTGGTGTAGTGACTCTAAACGTTCTTGTGTGGTGTAGTGACTCTAAACGTTCTTGTGTGATGTTGTGTGGTGTTGTGACTAAACATTCTCGTGTAATGTGACTCTAAACGTT
>KN469454.1:0-12966 GCA_000787095.1 Periophthalmodon schlosseri
CTAGGTCTAAACCAAAACTAAACCAGGGCTTGATCAGGATTGGACCAGGACTAAACCAGGACTAAACCAGGACTAAACCAGGACTAAACTAGAACTAAACTAGGACTAAACTAGGCTTAAACGAAGACTAAACTAGAACTAAACCAGGACTAAACTATGGCTGAACTAAGGCTAAACGAGGACTAAACCAAGACTAAACCAGGACTAAACCAGGACTAAACTATGTCTGAACTAGGACTAAACCAGAACTAAACCAGGGCTTGATCAGGATTTGACCAGGACTAAACCAGGACTAAACCAGGACTAAATCAGGAATAAACTACGGCTGAACTAGGACTAAACCAGAACGAAACCAGGACTAAACACCCAATTTATTAACTTTATTAACTTTTTATACTAATAGGCCTACAATTTGGCCAAGACAAGCTCACAAGCTCATAACTTCTTGTCTCCATGGAGATACTATTGCTTTGCCTGAAATGTTCCAGAGTATGGCATTAAACAAATTTCTCAACATGGAACAAGCACGTGAAGTCATTTACGGGCCAGGTCTGTGGAGAGGCGAGAGAGTGCTCACGTGCACTAATAGAATATAAACACATATAATTCAATGAAAGATAATGCCATACTCAGGAACATTTTGTCACTATAAAACATCTGTGTGTGAATGTGGACTTTTGATTGGTGCATCCCTGAGTGTTTAACTGTATTTAGTGTCTCTGTAGTTTAGTGTCTCATTAGTGCAACTTACAGCTGCTGTTCGTTATCACTGTTACCATGGATACGGACCCGATCAATATGAAGATCAATGCACAATAATTAGCTGTTAGAAAGAGCTCCTTTTGTGCGACTACATCTCTGTCCATTCACTTAAAGACATTACAGCGGATACCACAAGCCATGGTCCCATTCCATCTGTAGGGCTCAGCTCTAGTCCTGATTTAGTCTTGATTTAGTCCTGGTTTAGTCCCATCTTAGTTATGATTTGGTCCTTGTTTGGTTTTAGTCCTGGTTTAGACTTGGGTCTGTCCTGCTTTTGGTTTAGTCCCCAATGAGTGACGATACTACTACTACTACTGCTACTACTACTACTACTGCTGCTGCTGCCACTACTACTATTACCTGCTACAACTAGTATAAATATAAATAGTATAGATATAGATTTGCCAGATTTGCCAGTTCAACCCAGGTCTAAACCAGGTCTAACCCAGGTCTTAACTTGGTCTTTACCAGGTCAACACCCAGGTCTGATCTAAATCAGGTCTAACCCAAGTCTAACCCCAGTCTAACCCAGGTGTAACCTAAGTCTAAAGCAGGTCCAAACCAGGTCCAAACCAGGTCTAACCCAGATCTAGCCTAGGTCTAGCCCAGGTCTAAACCAGGTCTAAACCAGGTGTAAACCAGGTCTTGTCCAGGTCTAGCCCAGTTTAACCCTCTCCTTACCCCTGTTCCTCCTCAGGCCTGTTCTCAGTCGGACCTGGAGGCCTGGATCACCTCCATCCACTCGGTTGCTGCGGCAACGGCCTCTAGACGCAGTGGCCACCACGGCGACACGCTGGACTTCCTGCGAGAGCGCATCAACTTCCTGTCACAGAAGATGGAGGCGGAGCAAAGGGTGACGAAGATGGCTGCCCTTCAACTCAGCCTCATCACAGAGACAGACACGCGACGCAGCATTCAGGCACAGGTGAGACTGAGCTTAGACCTGGGCTTAGACCTGGGCTACACCTGGGTTAGACCTGGTTTAGTTCTGGGTTAGTCCTGGTTTAGACTTGGAGTAGACCCATGTTAAATGGTAAATGGTCACATTACTATAGCGTTTTTCTATCTTCAAGGCACTCAAAGCGCTTTACATCAAGGAACCACTCAACCGTTCACACACACATTCATACACCAGTGTATACAGATACTGGGGGTGAGGGGGGTTAACTATCTTGCCCAAGAACACAACCACAGTTTTCATCCGTGGGAGCTGGAATTGCACTGTGTTAGTTAGACCTGGTTTAGACATGGTTTATACTACTACTACTGCTGTTACTACTAGCAGTAGCAGTAGCAGTAGTAGTAGTAGTAGTAGTACTATATTACTGTATTCAAAGCTCATTTGGCGTACAGGCAGTGGTTTTGAAAGATTTTTTCCACATTTGTCATAACTTTCCAGTCTTAGTAAATACCAAAGGAACTGTGTTGACATGATCCTCCGCCTCAGAATCCTCGTGTGCAGCACCACCCTCTGCACGCTACAAACAACACAGGATGAAACCCGAGACCGATCCAAAAAGACCCCTCCCTCAGGATCTGTACTGGTCTAGGACTATGGACTGGTTTGGGAGAAAAGGGCTAATGAGTCCTGTGATATTCGTGTTTTAATCCTGGTTGAGTCCATCTTAAATCCTGGTTTAGTTCTGCTTGTGTCTTTCTTAATGCTTCTATACACTAGTTTAGTCCTGGTTTTAGTCTTGGTTAAGTTCTGGTTAAGCTCTGCTTCAATCCTGCTTCAGTCGTGCTTCCGTCCTGGTAAAGAACTAGTTTAGTCCTGATTTTGTCATGGTTCATATCTGGTAAAGTTTAGTCCTGGTTTAGCAGTGGTATAGTCCTAGTTGAGTACTGTTTTAATCCTGGTTCAGTCCTGGTATAGAACTAGTTTAGTCCTGGTTTAGTCCTGGTTTAGCCCTGGTTTAGTCTGGTTACAAACTGGGTTAACTTGTTTTGTATACTGGGGTGTACCATAACAACATGAGGAGCATTCTAGATCAGGTTTTGGGACGAGGGAGGGGTCTTGATCTGAACTTGGTTAGACCTCAGACCGGGGAGGGGTTCTGCAGACTGAATCCTGGTTTAGTCCTGGTTTTGGGGAGTCCACGTGATTCCCTGCCCTCTGCAGCTGTTACATAACTCTGCTTCTGCTTGAATCTTGTTTTCCTTGGTTTAGTCCTTGTGTAGTCCTTGTTTCGTCCTGGTGTAGTGCTGGTTTAGTCCTGGTTTAGTCCTCGTTTAATTCTGGGTTAGGCTTAGTGTAGTATTGATTTTGTCCTGGTATAGTCCTGTTTCTTTCAGTTTAGTCCTGGTTTAGCCCCTGTTTAGTTCTGCTGTAGTCTTGGTTCAGTCTTGGTTCAAGCCTGATTCAGTCATAATTCAACCCTGGTTTAGTCCTGGTTTAGTCTTAGTTTATCCCTTGTTCAGTCTTGGTTTATCACTGGTTTAGTCCTGGTTTATTCCTGTTTCAGTCCTGGTTTAGTCCCTGTTTCGGGGAGTCCTCGTGATCCCTGTTCTTGCTGCAGTTACATAACGCTCTTTCTCATCTCATGTTTTCCTGGTTTTGTTCTCACAGGAAATCTCCACATCTGTCCATGTTACTGAGCCCTAGCAGAAGTACAAAGTAGTGATTTAAAAATACAGTATTTGGCCAACTACTACTCAAGTAAAAGTCACATCTGATTTATAATTTACAGTGAATGAACAAAACACTGAATAATAGACTGGTATTTGCAAATAGCCACAAAAATGAGACAAAATAAATCATATCTGAAGGAGCTGCAAGAAACACAAATGTTCAAATAATTTCATATTGTTACATAAAACTCAAGTCACTTTAGACTCACTCACAGTGGGAAGAGGAAGCACAACTTTTACTCAAGTAAGAGTACTGTTACACTGTACTATATATTACTCAAGTAAGAGTACTGTTACTCTGTACTATATAT
Source organism: Periophthalmodon schlosseri (assembly GCA_000787095.1). Classification (NCBI taxonomy): domain Eukaryota; kingdom Metazoa; phylum Chordata; class Actinopteri; order Gobiiformes; family Gobiidae; genus Periophthalmodon; species Periophthalmodon schlosseri. Next base: position 3,705 of record KN469454.1, read on the forward strand.
TACTCAAGTACTGTTACACTGTATAATATATTACACAAGTAAGAGTACTGTTACATTGTATTACTCAAGTAAGAGTACTGTTACATTGTACACTATATTACTTGAGTAAAAGTACTGTTACACTATAAACTATATTACTCGAGTAAGAGTAGTGTTACACTGTACAATATATTACTCGAGTAAGAGTACTGTTACACTGTACAATATATTACTCGAATGAGAGTACTGTTACATTGTAGACTATATTACTTGAGTAAGAGTACTGTGACACTGTGTAATATATTACACAGTATTATTAGTAAGAGTACTGTTACACTGTATTACTCGAGTAAGAGTACTGTTACACTGTACAATATATTAAGAGCACTGTTACACTGTACAATATATTACTTGAGTAAGAGTACTGTTACACTGTTACTCAAGTAAGAGTACTGTTACAATATATTACTCAAGTAGGAGTAAACATATGGGGTCTAAAGACTGTTCTGAGAAGTAAAATCTTCTCAGTGACTTTGTCATGTAAATGTACTTGAGTAGCACTTCTGCAGACCGAGAGGGAAATCTGCTCTAGTGGTTTTTATTTGGCTCAGGCCTGAAACCACTGAATAAACACACAATAAATGATCTTTATATGACTATAATGAAATCCATATGAAAAGGCCCCAGCACCAGTGAAAGTAACATGTCATTTTTATACTAAGAATAATAGTAATAATGATAATAATAATAATAATAATAGTAATAATAGTAATAATAGTAATAATTCACATGGCATCAGCACATTGTAGAATCCCTCTAGTTTAACCTGAGCTGAGACAGGTCAGAACTCTCAGGTGGAGCTTGCTGTGTAACTGTCAAATTACAGATGTCTTGACCTGGTTTATGGTTAATATCTCTGTAATTACTGGATCTATCCACATGAAACAAAAACTGGCACAAAGTTCAATGTCTTCTCTGAAAAGTTAAATGATTTTTTGTCTTGCTTCATAAAGTGTTGCCATTATTCAACCCCAAAGACATGATTGTTGTCAGCTGAAAAGTCTTTAAACCATAAGATTAATATGATGAGTTTGTGGAGCCGGTCCCAAACTAATGAGAAGGTTCAACATTTGTGGAACAGAAGTTTGGAGATGTCTTTTAAAAACAGTGAATCTCCCAGTGCATTGGTCTTCAGAGTTAGCCATGCCATGCACGATAACAGTTTTTTTTTCTGAGCTCTTCCCCTGCAGCAGATGAGATGCAGTCTGCAAATCACATAAGGTCAAAGATTACTACAAAGTCAAAACAAAGCAAAAAAAAGGTGACTATTGTGTTTAGTCTGAGCTCTAAAAGACTGGATCTATCAGTGCAACCTGTGAGTAACAGCTGCAATAACTTCACAGTAGAGCTTATATTTGCTATGAAAACAGAGGTGAAGATCAAAACTATAGGACTTCAAAACTGGCTAAATTCAAAATATATAAGCAACTTTCTCACAAGACCATGGACTTCCAGGACACTGGGGTGGTGTTGGTGACATTAATACTCAACTCATTTAGCTATCACTGAATCACTTTAATACTGTTTATCTAATGCTCCGTTGCGTAACATTTCAGCTAATAAATAGACTATAATAAAGCCTTTATTTGATTATGGGTGATTTTATTGCTCAAAAATACCTTGAAAAACATGCATTCTTGCTGTCAGCAGGCTTGCCTTTCCGCAGACCTGATCCTATGATCAGGCTTGCCTAGGATGCAGAATATGCATTTCTTTAATACTTTTGAATATGTGAGTCTGGTCACCAATGAATCTCCCCGAGTTCAGATGGGTGTGATTGACAGGTGGATTAGCCAGTCAGGGACACGCATGATCTGTCAGTATCAAAACAAATAAGGCTGCTTACTTTCACATGTGTCACTGAAATAAACAGATCTGATTGGACAATTGTTTTTGGTTCTGGCTTGAGAGGCGACAGAGTGAGTGGTGACCAGACCGAAAATGTTCCGTAGTGAGGGTTTATTGGTTTCATTGGTTTCCCTTGTGATTTCAGATCTGCCAGTGGGAGCAGAGTGCAGAGAGTCTCAGTTTGGACCTGTTCCGGTTTAAGTCGTACCTCTCCAGTCTCCAGGGTCTCGAACTGCCCAATCCCAAGAACCCTCTATCTGCGGCCTCACGCTCCTCCAAGTGCATGCTGGGAAAACTCGGGCTGTTCAACGTGTCCACGCTGCACGCTCTGGTGAGAAACTGCTCTGAAACTCAACCAAAACATACCACAAATCTGTCAGCTAGTCTTCTACTGGTGTGGCAGTGATGGAGTTAAAGGAGCACTATGGAACTTTTCTGGTGGGAGTCCTTCTCTATCTTTGCTGAATATTCCACAGTATGGCATTAACTTTATTTGTCTTGCATTTATTCAGTTAGAGGTGTTACTGCTCAACAGTACCTTGAAAATCATGAATTCTTACTGTGAGTGGGCTTGCCTCTCCATAGATCTGACCTGTAACCTGACCTAGTAGAGACGTATTATCTAAACCAGGACTAAAGCAGGACTAAAGCAAGTCTAAACCAGGACCAAACCAGGACTGAACCAGATTTAAACCAGGTCTAAATCAGGACTAAACCAGGACTAAACCAGGACTGAACCAGGAATAAAACCAGGACTAAACCAAGACTGAATATGGGTAACCCAGAACTAAACCAGAACTAACCCAAAACTAAACCAGGACTAAACTAAGACTAAACCAGGACCAAACTAAGAATAAAACCAGGACTAAACTAAGAATGAAACCAGGACTAAACCAGGACTGAATATGGGTAACTCAGAACTAAACCAGGACTAAACCAGGTCTAAACCAGGAATAAACCAGAAATAAGCCAGCACTAAATCAGGACTAAACCAGAACTAAACCAGGTCTAAACCAGGTCGAAAACAGGACTAAACCTAGTTTAGTCCTGATAGATAAGTTTAATACTGTACTGTGGAACTTTCCAGGCAAAGCAACCCTTTACCAGAAATGTTGTGTATAGTTCACCATTAAAGTCTCTGTATCTGGTATTTACTTAAAAACATGAAAAACAGAAGTATTTCATTTTAAACTCATTCAGAGCATCCTAATTATTCACTGAGATGAGTTTATAAACACTTTCCACAACTCTCACAGACCAGAGCAGGGTTTTGTTGCAACTGGCATGCTAACAGTGTACGTCCTGGTTTACAGACAATAATATTTTGTTTTGTAATTAGATGCAGACAGTACACAGCACTATTTTGACTTCAAGAGCTGCTTATACAATATTTGTGTCCTGGAAAATGAAAATGATCCTAGGTCTGAAGAGAGATAAACAAACAGGATTTAAAACTGTGCTCAACTGTGCTGCTTCTGTTTTCAGGTTTGCAGCAGAGACCAGGCCACACTGAGACGCCAGAACCGCGCTCTGATTGGTCAAGCCAGAGAGAGACGGGCTCTGATTGGATGGAACTCTAGGAGGAGGCGGAGCTTTAAGTCTTCCTTGAAAACTACAGAAAACCAAAAGAATGAAGATCAGACAGTTATAACTCCTCAGGTAAGATTGTGTTTACAAATATTGTCAAGTCTCTATAGATGTAAACTAAGTATTTGAGAGATATCTTAAAAAAAACAATAAATAATAATAATAATAAATGGCTTAATATAATTAAATGTGATCAAGTTTATTTGTGTAATTTAGGTCCAAGAAGAAAAACAAGAGGAGTTGACCTTGCAGCTCAGTCGGACCAGTTCTCATCTTGACTATGGTAAAACTACTACTACTACTACTACTGTCACTGCTGTTACTACTGCATGTGTTACTGAGTGGCTAGTACTTTCGCCTCACAGCAAGAAAGTTCTGGCTTCAACTGGGTCTGGCTCTTTCTGTGTGGAGTTTGCATGTTCTCCTTGTGTCTGGTTTCCCCCATCAACACAAAACATGCACCATATGTCAAATCCTCCAGCTAAGGTTGTCCTGACCAAGACTAGCTCAAAATATGGACATGGGTCCCACTGCTGCTGACAGGTTTAACCCAGAGACATTGGAGGATGGGTCCAAGACAGGTTTAACTGTTGTTGTGTCCTTGGCCTAGTATGAAATGAAATTGCCTATTATTATTATTATTATTATTATTATAACCCACCATATGTCAAATCCTCCAGCTAAGGTTGTCCTGACCAAGACTAGCTCAAAATATGGACATGGGTCCCACTGCTCCTGACAGGTTTAACCCAGAGACATTGGAGGATGGGTCCAAGACAGGTTTAACTGTTGTTGTGTCCTTGGCCTAGTATGAAATGAAATTGCCTATTATTATTATTATTATTATTATTATAACCCAGAGGCACTGTATGATGGGTCAAATGCAGAGAATGAATTTCCCTACGGTGACAATAAAGTGTACCCTAACCTTAACCTTAACTGATTTAGACTATTACTACTACTACTACTACTACTACTACTGCAACTAATACATCTGGTTATGCCAATAGTGACATTGATAGTACTAATACTTCTACTTGCATATTGTCAAACCACTGCTATGGCCCGTCACTTATTGTTGCTAACATCCTTCTTTGTTTGTGCTGTTGCAGGCTTTGCTGTGATTGGTCAGGTTGATGCTGAGGGGCGGAGCCACATCTACATCAGTCAAATGGATCCAAACGGACTTTCAGCCAATCAAGGTCTGAACCAGAACTAAACCAGGACTAAACCAGGACTAAATCAGGTCTAAAACAGGTCTAAACCAGGTCTAAACCAGGACTAAACCAGGTCTAAACCAGGACTAAACTAGTACTAAACCAGAACTAAATTAGCACTAAACCAGGGACTGAATCAGAACAAAAACAAGACTAAACCAGGACTAAACCAGGACTAAACCAGGACTAAACCTGGTCTAACTTTCCCCTCCTCAGGCTTGTGTGTAAGAGACCAGGTGCTCTCTGTGGGGCAAATGTGTCTCGCCTGGCCTTGGGCTAAATCAGGACTAAACCAGAACTGAACCAGGACTAAACTAGATCTAAACCAGGATTAAACCAGGTCTAAACCTGGTCTAACCATGGTCTAACCCTGTCCTCCTCAGGCCTGTGTGTAGGAGACCGGGTGCTCTCTGTGAATGGGGCGTGTGTCTCTCGTTTGGACTTGGACCTGATCCCGAGTGTCTTCAGCCACAGGACTCTGCTGCTGTTGCTACAGAGACCCCACACATCACCTGACCCCCTGCCGGCCAATCAGGAGGGAGCCAGTCAGTCACATGACTTGAGGGACACAGGTAAGACTGTTTCTGTTTTATTTTTACTAATCAGGTTCTGTTCAAGTTAAAACACGCACACAAAATGAAATAATTACCGTATTTTCTGGACTATAAGTCACACTTTTTTCATAGTTTGGCTGGGGGTGCGACTTATACTCAGATGCGATTTATATGCGATTTATATTTATATATGTTTTTTTCTTCATTATTATGCATTTTTTGGCCGGTGTGACTTATACTCTGGTGCGACTTATACTCCGGAAAGTACGGTATGTAAAATTGACTTCTGAGAGCTTTGAAATGCTCCACAATATGACTTTAAACATCCTGTGTTTTGCAGATTCTTGGGCTCCACATTCAGACGATCCTCTGACAATGAGCTCTGAACCGGTACAAGTTCATTTACATCCTAAGAAAAGTATTTGTTGTCTAATCCTGGTTTATATAGTTAATTCTGGTTTAGTCCAGTTTTAATCCTGATTTATTCTTTGTCTAGTCTTGGCTTAGTTTTGATACAGAATGCTAGTTAGGCTCTGGTTTGGTTCTGATCTAGTCTTGCCCTAGTCCTGGTTTAGTTCTGGCCTTGTCCCAGTTTAGTTCTTCCTTAGTTCTGGTTTGTTTAGTCTTGGTTTTGTCCTTCTGGTTTAGTCCCATTCTAGTCCTGGTTTAGTACCGGTCTAGTCCTGGTTTAGTCCTGGTTTGGTTTTGGTTTGTTTTGTCCTGGTTTTGCCCTGGTCTATAGTCCTGATTTATTAGTCTTGTTTAGTTCTGATACAGTTTTATAACAGTACCGTTTTAATTCTGGTGTAATGCTCTGGTTTGGTCCTGGCGCACTCCTGACCTATAGGCTTGGTTCTGGTTTGATTAATCTTGGTTTTTCCATATAGTTCTGAAATATTCCTGTGTTAATCCTCGTTTAATCCTTGTTTGGTTCTTTTGGTTTGATTTAGTCTTTGATTAGAGTTGGTCAAGTCCTGGTTTAGGCTTGGTCTACTCCTGGTTTGGTCTTGGTCTAGTCCTGGTTTGGTCCTATCCATCCTTAAGTCTCCATTCACTTTAATGACTCTCAAGAAAATGGGGTTATCCAGGCTTGGTCCTGGTTTAGACCTTGTTTAGTTCTGACCTAGTCCTTGTTTACTTCTAGCTTTGTTCTGTTTTCTTTAGTCTTGGTTTTGTCCTGGTTAAATCCTGGTTTGGTCCTTCTGGTTTGGTCCTGGTACATTCTTTGATTAATCCTGGTCAAGTCCAGGTTTAGTCTTTGTTTAGTCTTGGTCTAGTCCTGGTTTAGTTCTGGTTCAGTCCTATCCTTCCTTCTTCATTGACTTACATTACACTCACACCTTGCACCTAATTGCTAATAGTAACTTGGTGATTAGCCTCTTAACCCCTGACCTCCCATAATTCCACTGGGCACCTCCCTAAATCCTCCCTTACCCACAATCCTCTCTGTCTGTGTGGGTCACATGATCACGGCTAATCCAGGTTTAGTCCAAACAAACAAGTCTGGGACCAGCGATGGATATGTCTAACTGGAACTAAACAACCAAATTATGCAGGAATTTCAACAAAGAGGACAGAGAATCTGCCAAAATACAAGAGGAAAGAGAAGATGTTTTTGGATTAAATTCACAAAAGGAATAACATGGAATACTCAAAATGCCAGACAAATGTGTTCATTTTTGGAGTTTAAAATGGTCAAATGGATTTTCCACAATCTACATAATGACAAGACAGAGGAAGAATCTATTGAAAAGACTGAACTGCTAAACAAATCCCAGAATCACTTCAGAACATGTTTGTAGAGACCTAAACTACAGGGTTAGCAGCTTTTAGACCTAATAAGGAGACACAGGAAGGGCATCTGACACACACTACCAACATGTTTATCCATATTTGTGTCTCAAATGGCACTTCATTCTAATTTCACCAAGATTTTACTTTGGTTAAATAATTCACCTGTAAAACTAAGTTACAGGTTCTAGGGAGGTTTATGTGATTTAATTTGGATGTGGCCGAAATGTTTGTCCAGACTTCCTTTTCAGTGCCATTGTCCAGGAAACAACCCTTGACCCTGGGCGCCCTGTGCTGGGTGTTACCTCATGAGGAAGAGGAGAGAGGAGACGAGAGGGACAGAGGAGAGCAGAAAAGAGAGAGGGAGAGGAGAGGAGAGAGGGAGAGAAGAGGAGAGAGAGAGAGAGGAGAGAGGGAGAGGAGAGGAGGAAAATGGGATGGAGGAGAGAAGGAGAAGAGGGGAAAGAGGGAAGAGGAAGGAGAGAAGGAGGTGAAGATGGTTCCCGGTCTGAGAGAGTTCTTGGAGGAGACTCACTGCTGTCTGCACTTTGGCACTCCCTCTGTACTAATGGTAATGTATAACAGAGAAACAGGGCTGAACCAGGACTAAACCAAGACCAAACCAGGATAAACTTGAACTGGACCCAGTCTAAACCAGGACTAAACAAAGACATAACTAGGACTGAATTAATTTGTCTTAAATTGTACAGTAGGTGAGTAGGTGAGTAGCTGAAATGCAGAAAAGCTGTGTGTAACTGTGTGTGTGACTCCCATGCGATCTGCAGACCCCTGAAATGACTATACCTGTAAACCTTAATTATTCAGTTCCTGCTCGTTCAGACAGACCTTGTGAGTGTGGAATGTTCTAAACAACTTTATGCCTTTTTCCAGCTACAGCTTGTTTTTAATTTCAGAAATATGTTGGAAATCTGAACAGCCTTAAGCTCCATATTTGAACTCTCTAGTCTTATACCACATTAATGTTGTGTTTAAGTCTATTTTCTAATATTTATTTATCTTGATTTTTTGAGTGCCTATTTCTTTTCTCTTACTGTTCTTCTGCTGTGTTTTGGAACACTGAAATTTCCCCATTGTGAGACAAATTAAGGTCCTCTTAGTCTTTTATAGTGCTTTTAAAGACACAGTTTTGTGTATTATACATCCACTCCACACTCTGTGATGGAAGATACTATTGTATCTGCCCTGGGACAGACTGACAGAAGTGAAGCTACTACAGTGTGCCACTGACCCCTCCCACCACCACCGACACTCACACACCATATTCATACTAAGGCAATGTGGGTGAAGTATCTTGCCTAAGGACACAAAAACAGTTTCATGCACTGCTGCTCCACTGTGGCACCTGGTATTCCCAGTGGTCTCCCGTCCAAGCACTAACCAGACCCAGCCCTGCTTAGCTTCTGAGACGGGTGGTCAGAGAAGCTAATGGTGCAGCCCCATTTCTGGGGCAGCTGTGACTATAGTAATATCCTACCACCACCAGTGTGTTGTGAATGAATAATGCACGAAATTGTAACGTGATTTTGAGTGTCTGGAAAAGCACTATGCAAGCCTAGTGCATTACTATTATTAATCTCAACATCCCATAGACTGATAAGTGGACTGAGGGAGTGTGACGTCACCTATAACGTTCGGTTGCAACCAAATGAAACTCAGGGAGGCTAGCAGTTAAAGGGACTAACCTGCAACCAGGGACCATATGATACGATATGATACCACGAAACCAATGAGCCAATCAGGAGTGAGGCTGTTGAAGGTAAACACCTGCCCACACCGCTGGTTTGACAGGAGGTGGATGCTACGCAACGTAGCTGTGAATCAACCTGTTGCTAACACCAGCAGGAGAGACCTCGGGGAAAGCAGGCAATTTAGGGACAAAATAGAAAGCTCAGGATCATGTAGAGTGGGTTAATACGAACATTTTAAGATCAAAATGACGAGTCTGACAGTAGCAGTTACAGAGAGGGGGGGCACAGTTTTTCAATAGAATTCAATTGAATCCAGAGCTTGAAGGAACCACTTCGCGCCCATACTCTCTTCCTATTTAGCTAGCGCGTTAGCTATAGCCATTTATATATACAGTCTATGCGACATCTATAGGTTTAATAATGACAAAACCAGACTAAACCCAGGGCTGAAACAGGAGTGATATTTGTGGTAAAATTAAACCAAAATGAAACTACCACCACGTATTAACCACTTCAC
>KN469454.1:13035-23605 GCA_000787095.1 Periophthalmodon schlosseri
CTTTCCCTTTCAGAGCTCGGACAGAATCAGCTCCCTGTACCAGATTTTCCCAGAATGCCGAACAGCAGACTCAGACGTCCCCAAAAACCCATATGACACTAAAGAGGTGGAGCTTCACACACCTAGCCCCTCCCACTCAAATTACAGCTCCTCGCACTCTAACTTTAGCCCCTCCCACTTGAGCGTGTGTCAGCGAATCAGGAAAGTTGTAGAGGAGCTGCTGGAGACCGAGAAATCTTATGTCAAGGTGAGAGTTTAAAGCAATTTGAGGTTTTTGGATAAATAGTACTTTTAAAGGAGCATTCTGTAACTTTTGGTGGAGGGTCTGCCTGCTTGTCTCCATGGAGATGTACAGTTATCTGTCTCACATGCTTGCTTGCACTCTCACCTCACAGCAAAAAGGTTCCTGGTTCTACTCCCGGGTTTTTCTGTGTGGAGTTTGCATGTTCTCCCTGTGTCTGGGTGGGTTTCTCTGGACACTCCGGTTTCCCCCCCATCAACCCAAAACATTCACAATAGATCAAATTCTCCACTGAGGTCATCCTGACCAAGACTAGCTAAGGATCTGGAGATGGGTCCCTTTGCTCCTGACAGGTGTAACCCACAGACACTGAAGGATGGGTCAAATGCAGAGGACACATTTCCCCACTGTGACAAAAAAGTGTACCCTTACCTTAAAAAATAAATAAGTGCCCTGAAACCTTTTATAGTTGTTTCATACTGATGTAACTGTAGTTTGTCCCTCTTCAGGATCTCTCTCTGTTGTTTGAGCTGTATCTGACGCCGCTGCAGCACCAGAGCTTCCTCTCCAAACACGAGGTCTGACATTCCACAAATCTGTAACCTCTTCCAGTCCCTCACACAGCACATTCATACATAGAGCATGGGTTACGATACTGTCTTAAAAGCACTGAAAGCAGACCCAGTTCATTTTAAACAGTTTGCACTGTTACACCTCACTTACCTTATGCATTCAGAGCATCCTTATTATTCACTGCAAGTTTACAAGAGCTTTTCACAACTTTCAGAGACCATAGTAAAGTTTTGCCATAATAGTAAAGTTAATAACACACTGCTATGTGTCTTCCAGATGGAGGCACTGTTCGACAGTTTACCGGCCATGTTGGACTTTCAGAGAGTCTTTCTCCAAACACTCGAAGAAAAGATCCAGAGTCCAGAATTGAACCGACTAGAGACCCCAGAGGAGGTCAAGGTAAGACCAGTTCTTAACCAGGACTAAACTAGGACTAAACTGGGACTAAACTGGGACTAAACTGGGACTGAACTAGGACTAAACTAGAACTAAACTAGGACTAAACTAGGACTAAACTGGGACTAAACTGGGACTAAACTGGGAATAAACTGGGACTGAACTGGGACTAAACCAGAGCTAAACCAGCTCTTTATATCCCTGCAGACATTGCTGTTCTCGTTGGGGGGTTCGTTCCTGTATTACGCTGATCACTTTAAACTCTATAGTGGCTTCTGCTCCAACCACCTCAAAGTCCAGAAAGTCCTGCACAGAGGTACGGCCATATACTACACTTCGTTTTGTTTTGAAACTTAAAGGGAACGTATTGTGTCAAAATGAAAGTGGAACTAAACACCAAATCCACTTTTTTTTTTTTTTGCTAAATTGTGTATGTGGTGTTTTAATAATCTTATCTACTGTTCCTAGTCATTTTTGGCAACTTTAGCGCAAACTAGGTAAATTTGCAGCTTTGTGGTTAAAAACGCCTAAATCTAAGTGTGTGCTGCCTTCAGTGGCTTCTGCAATTTCCAGTAGTTGGTGACATCACACACAGGTGTTTCGATTACAAACACCTGGCTGCAGGGGCGGAGTTTTAAGTGTGGAGACCTGTTAGTCCAATCACACAGTTCCTCATATGTCCAGACCATAGACTATATATATAAATGGACTGTATCAACTCTGGCTCCAATTCACTTTCTGTTGAAAAACCGCTGCCCCTCTGTCCGTAACTGCTGCTGTCATTTTCTTCATATTTTTGTTCGTCAAGTAACAAAAAGGACACGGTATAAAAAGTAAGTGCAGAACATTGGTCCCTTATCATTATCTCACTCTCAAAAATGTCTGTTTACCCCCTTTTACCTTTACCTCAGTTGAGATTGGCAAATCCAAGGCTGAAATCACTCAAAAGATTTTAGTAAAGGTGTGTGGAGTTTAAAAACACAGTTTTAAAACTCCTTACACCATCCCATTCTAGAATATGATAATAAATATAATGTTAAAATGTTGTTTTAGCAAAGACAGATGCAGCCTTTAAACACTTCCTGGATACGAGGAATCCAACCAATCAGCACTCAGCGTCTCTAGAGTCCTTCCTGATTAAACCTGTGCAGAGGGTCCTGAAGTATCCTCTACTACTGAGAGAGCTGGTTTCACTGACAGAAGAGAAGACGCCTGAACGCATACACCTCACAGGTACCGCAAATCAGGTTTCGTCCTGGTCTAGTCCGGCTTTAGGCCTGGTTTAGACCTGCTTTAGTCCTGGTTTAATCCTGCTTTAGGCCTGGTTTAGACCTGGTTTAGTCCTGGTTTAGACTGGGTTTGATCCTGGTTTACACTGGGTTTGGTCCTGGTTTAGTCCTAGTATAGCCCTGGTTTAGATCTGGTTCAGTCCTGGTTTAATCCTCGTTTAGACCGGTTTTAGTTCTGCTTTAGTCCAGGTTTAGTTCTGGGTTAGTGCTGGTTTAGTCCTGGTTCATTTCTGTTTTACTTTTAGTTAGTTTTAGTTTATTACAAAATGACAAAATATACAGTAAACACATTAAGCACAATTTAGCAGTGGTGGAATGTAACAAAGTAAAAGTAGTAATGTACTGTACTTACGTATACATTTCCGTTATCTGTACTTTGTGGGTTCTTTTTACTTTTACTTCAATACATTTGAGAGCAGTATCTGTACTTTCTACTAAAAGTATTCTTTTAGTAGAAAAGTATTTTTGATTTTTGTTTGAGACCTGCTGAAAAGGCCAAGGGTTTATTTTTAACACAAACAAAAATATACAAATAAAAACAGATAGAAAAAAATGACAGATTCAGTTGTTTCTGTTTAACAAAATTCAGCTCAAATATTTATCAAAATCACTACATTTGAAGCTTTGTAAGACCTCAAAATATGCACAAAATACTTTTACTTTTTGCACTTTAAGTACATTTGTAAATGGGTACTTTAATACTTTGACTTAAGTAGATTTCATGTGAAATTTTTATTTTTACTTGAGTATTTTTTTTTGCTGCAGTATCTGTACTTTTACTTAAGTAACAAAACTGAGTACTTCTTCCACCACTGCAGTTTAGCAAATACAAATACTTTTGATTTGTTCTGATTGATACAGCTGTTTAGGTCTAGTTCCAGTGCCAGTCTAATCCTGGTCTAATGCTGGTCTAACCCTGATCTAACCCTGGTCTGGCCCTGGTCTAGTTCTGGGCAAGTTCTGGCCTAGTTCTGATCTAGTTCTGATCTAGTTCTGGTCTACTTCTGGTCTAACTCTGGTCTAGTCCTGGTTCCATCCTGGTTTAGTCCCCGGTCTAAACGTGATCTAACTCTGGTCTAACCCTGGTCTAACCCTGTTCTAACCCTGGGCAAACCCTGGTCTAACCCTGGTCTGACCCCGGTCTAACCCTGGTCTAATCCTGGTCTAATCCTGGTCTAACCCTGGTATAACCCCGGTCTAACCCTGGTCTAACCCTGGTCTAATCCTGGTCTAATCCTGGTCTAACCCTGGTATAACCCCGGTCTAACCCTGGTCTAACCCTGGTCTAATCCTGGTCTAATCCTGGTCTAACCCTGGTATAACCCCGGTCTAACCCTGGTCTAACCCTGGTCTAACCCTGGTCTAACCCTGGTCTAACCCTGGTCTAACCCTGGTCTAACCCTGGTCTAACCCTGGTCTAACCCTGGTCTAACCCTGGTCTAATCCTGGTCTAATCCTGGTCTAATCCTGGTCTAACCCTCTTGTCTCCCACAGAGGCGCTGAGGTCAATGGAAACCGTGGCCTCTCACATAAACGAGATGCAGAAGATTTATGAAGAGTTTGGATCTGTGTTTGAGAGGCTGAGCGCCGAGAACAGTGCCCCCTATGGACAGGTCAGACACACATCCCTACTAATAAAACCACAGTACCTTTCATCAATGAAGGTTTGTACCAGGTGTTGTAGTAATTTAACCTGAGCTGAGACGGGTCAGCACTCTCAGGTGGAGTTCTCTGTGTAACTGTCACAGATGTGTGGACCTGGTTTATGGTTAATATCTCTGTAATTACTGGACCTATCCACATGAAACAAAAACTGACACAAAGTTTAGCGTCTTCTCTGTCAGTGTGAATAAACAAAAGTGAAATGATTTTCATAATAGCTTCAGAAAGTGGTGCTATTATTTAATCCCAAAGACATGATTGTCATCAGTTGAAAGGACTTTAAGACATAAGATTAATAATAATGAGAAGGTTCAACATTTGTGGATCATAAGTTTGGAGATTTCTTTCAAAAACAGTGAATGTCCCATAGATAAGCCCTTGCCCTCTGTCACGTCATAGCATCTAGAGCAGTGGTTCTTAACCTGGGTTCGATCGAACCCTAGGGGTTCGGTGAGTCAGTCTCAGGGGTTCGGCGGAGGTCAAGACACGCAACGGACTCAGATGATTTGTGATAACACGCCCCTCTTGGCCATCACTGAAGGGTTCGGTGAATGTGCATATGAAACTGGTGGGGTTCAGTACCTCCAACAAGGTTAAGAACCACTGATCTTCAGATCAGAGCTTGAATGCTACCTGATAGTGGTTGAATGGCCCCCTCTGCTGGTTGGTCATAATAATTATAATACATTTCATCCATTGCATCTGCAGACTCTGGCCTGTAGATGGCAGTAGAGTATTGAGGGTTTTTTTTATTGTAATTTGGTTAAATACTAAATATATATTTTTTGAGTTTTACTCATTCTTAGGTTTGTTTACATATATTTTATTGACCCTCATGCAGAAGTAGTAGTGGTATTACTAGCGCTAGTCATAGTTGATGTAGTTATAGTTGTACTAAGTAGTAGTAGTTTTTGAATCAGCTTGGAAAAGTATATGTAGTAGTAGTAGTAGTAGTAGTAGTAGTAGTAGTAGTAGTAGTAGTTGTTGTTGTATAATTATCTGCTGTAGTACTAGTAGTAGTAAAAATATCTGCAGTAGAAGTAAAAGTAGTAGTACTAGTTGTAGCAAAGATGTACAGAATGCGGGCTTAGTTTTCATTGTATAAGCAGTAGTAGTATGTGCTGCGTGGTCGGCAGTGGTAATATATTTATGTATATTCTCCTGTATGATGCAGGTGACAGAGCTGTCCATGGGAGACTTCCTGCTTCACTCCTCAGCACTCTGGATAAATCCTTTTCCAACTTTGGGAAGAATGAGGAAAGAGCCACAACTCACTCTGTTTGGTAAGGGATCAGCTTTACAAAACAATCTAGAAATCAAATTCATTGTGAAATTTGGTGCAATTGTTTTATCGTGACAGTTTATTCACGTTTCCTTTATGCTCTGTTTACAGTTTTCAAACAGGCTGTGATTCTGGTTTACAAAGAGCCCAAAGTCAAGAAGCGACTGGTGAGTTTTTTTTAAGATGAGCTTTTAGGGTTTAGTCTTGGTTTGGTCCTAGTTTAGTCCTGGTTTAGTCTTGGTTCAGTCCTAGTTTAGTCCTGGTTCAGTCTTGGTTCAGTCCTGGTTCAGTCTTGGTTCAGTCCTAGTTTAGACCTGGTTTTGTCCTGGTTCAGTCCTAGTTTAGTACGGGTTTAGTCCTGGTTCATTTCTAGTTTGGTCTAGATTTACATTAAATACATTTGATATTATCGTGAAAATGTTTTAATACAGCATGGCAATATGTCATATTTTGTTGCTTTTAGGTGTCTCGCTCAGACTTGGACCCCTTTAGGTTCAGATGGTTAATCCCAGCGTCGGCTGCTGACATCAGAAACCATGACATCACCGGTGGGTGAACTCAGAGCCTGGTTTAGTCTGGGTTTTGGCCAAGTTTAGTTCTGATTTAGTTCTGCTTTAGTCCTGGTTTGGTCCTGGTTTAGTTCCCTATGTTTTTATATGTGTCTCTATCTGTTGCAGATACAGAGTTTGAGTTGGTTCACCTGCGCTCAGAGTCTGAGGGGCGTCCAGAGACAGTCTTCCAGCTCAGCTCCAGGTCTGAGATTCTCTGTTACATTTGTGTTTTTAACATGCTCACAGTAAAGGATATGCAGTCTTGAAGTAACTGAAGACATGTACCAAAAATACGTATTCTGAATACTAATTTTGAGTAACTGTATTGTGGTACAGTTAGACAGAACGCAACTGCTGTCAAGACCGGCAGCCCCATGTAAATAATACAACTGAAATGAATATGCCAGTCCCACTGCAACTTCTGTATGTCTATGGTGGAATGTTCAGCAGTTGTAATGGTGACACAATGGACACATTAGCAAACACAGCCAAAAAAGTTTTAAGATAGTATGAAAACTCAAGAAAAAAATATAAAATGGATTTAAAGGACACATTTTCAGGACCCTGTGATCAATACGAGTGTTCTGTTGTGGTTTCAACTAAGTCAGTTCTTTATGGTCAGATTGTCACTCATACTTCCACACGACAATTGTCCATAAATATACAAAAACATGATACAAAACTGTGCACAACTTCACAAACCTGATGCAATGTGCAGTAGTTTCATTAGTGGGAATCAGCTGATTGTGTTATGATAGCGCTCTGAAGGGGGAGTGACTTAACGCGGAGAGCAAAGGGAGGGGAGACTCAGAGCGTCAAAAATGAAACTGAAAATGACTTAAAATGTTAATGCATTGTTTTCAGTGAATATAGCATTTTCAAATAAAAGGTAACACAGTGATCTAAATATGTTACATGTTATACCCCACAGAAGTCAAATACCCCATCTGTACATTTCCTGACTCTGGTTTGTGTTTTATAGTGATGTTAAGTCTAAGACTTTGGTTCTGGAGACTCTTCGCTCATTCCTCAAAGACCCTTCTCCACCTCAGAGCTCAACGTGGCGACCGTCTTTAAACAACCACATCTTCTTCACACACAACAACCATGTCCATGACAACCACGTCTGCCAACATCACAACAGAGACGATGACCAAACCGACCAATTGGAGGCCCAGCTGCAGAGGCTTCACTTCAGCGACCAATCAGAGCGCAGCGAGGAGGCAATGGGGCAGGGCTTAAAGCAGTGGAGGCGGAGCTTAGTGGAGCTGGGTGGTTTATTGGACAGAGACTACAGCGTCCAGAGTCTAACGTCAATCATCAATGAAGACTGTTTTTACAACTCAATAAGAAGGAGAAAGGCTAGACCGGGTTTAGACCTGGTTTAGTTCTGGAATAGACCTGGTTTAGTCCTGGTTTATTGTACAGAGACTAGAGCGTCTAGAGTCTAACATTGATCATCAACGTCCTGGGTTAAATCCTGATAAAGTCCTAGGTTAGAATTTATATGGACCTGGTTTAGTCCTGGGATAGACCTTTTTAAATACTAGGTTGTCCTGGTTTGGTCCTCAATTGGTTCTCATGGTTTTCCCTAAGAATGACCTGGTCTAGTCCTGGTTTAGATCCGGGATAGACCTGCACCTAGATTTGACATGGTCTTGGTTTAGTCTTGAATTCTGGTCCACTTAAGACTTGGTTTCAATGCCATTTATTTAAGTCTAATTTGTCCTGGATTAGACCTGGTTTAGTCTTGGTCCATTCTGATTTTAAACCTGGTTCAGTTCTGATATAGTTCTAATCTTGTAAATGGACTTTATAGTAGTACTATGTAGCAAAAATCCTGGTTTAGTTCTAGTTTGGTCCTAATCCAGAAATGATTTAAAAGATCCAGTCTCAAGCTCAGAACAGAACGACAGAAAGATGTCTTCTTTCTAGATACAATTTTCTTACAAAAATATTTAAATCTATTTATAAATTCCATTCCAAAACTAAGTATTTATCAGTATTTACACACGTTTTATGCCAGTCTGTAGTTTTTTAGTGTGAATATTTTGTACAGATTTGGACAAAGTGTCGATAAATGCTGCCTTTGCTGTATTTATGTTTTCTATTTAAATGTTTCTTACGTTTTGAGATATTTATTTTTCCTATAGCACTATATTGTATTTGCATATTTAAATGATGTTAATAATAATACATTGCTTATTGTTTTTGTATAAATGCGTGTGTTCCTTTCTCTCTCAAACCCACTGCAAGACGCTGTCACTGTCATTATCTCATTTGTTACCTTTTTCACTGAACATGTTGAAAACGAGGTACTATGCAAAATCAAGTGTTGTGGGCAGGAAGGGGCGTTACCTTCAACAGCCTGGCCAAATTTGCCCCTGTAACCGCCAGCCTCGATGAGCTTCATTTGGCTGGAGCCGAGCGCTATGGGTGACATCACACTCACTTAGTCCACTTCTTTATACAGTCCATGATGCTCCCACACGGCCATTCTCAATAAATATACAAAAGCATGATGCAAAACTGTACAGTGCAGTAGTTTCATTAGTGGGATGCACGCTGATTGTGTTGATAGCACTCTGAAGGGGGAGTGACTTATCGCGGAGAGCAAAGGGCGGGAGACTCAGAGCGTCAAAAATGAAAGTAGAATTTATAAAACATGTTAATACATTGTTTTGGACGAATATAGCATTTTCAAAACAATTAAAGGAAACATGGCGGAAACATAAATATGATCAAATGAATCTCCCGAGTATGGTTACTACAGTATTTGCGACATGTATAATAAGGTATCGTAAGTTGTGAGATTGGGTCCACGAGAAGGAGACAAGACGAGATTTTGACATAATTTGTATTAAATAAATTGTGCAATACAGTTCACATTTTTGGCATTTGACTGCACAATTTTTTTTTCCACATTTTAAAAAATGTATTCTATTGAAGTTTTAATTATACTAGAGGAGCTACAGCTTAACAAGAGCTGGAGCGCTCGAGCACTTGGCCCATTTTTGTCCAATCCAAATGTAAACCCACGGAAAAGAAATTTCATGAGCTCTACATGTCCAGTACACAAGCAGGCTGCTGTAACACAAAGGAGGTTAGTGTGGATGTGGCCCCTGCACCCTGCTGCAGTGGGAGGGGCCAAGGGTCAAATACCAAAGAATAAATATTAGATTTGTTAACATTATATTTTATCTTTTGTCACATCACATCTTTTTTATTTTACAGATATATGTAAATATATAAACGCATCTATCTCTATGGAGATTCCTTCACAAAAAAGCAATTATAAGAGCAGTAATTGGCTCCGCTTGCTCTCGTTGCTCAAAGTCTCATGGGGAGAAGCTCATCTGTGCATGGTCCATGGGCAGGACCGGATGTACCTAGCCGCTAAAGGCTAAACCAAGCCCTGGGGTCAAAACATGGCCGCCCATTGAAGTTAATGGGCGATGCTCAATGGCGCATGTCGTGAGTTTAGTGCTTATTTGCCAACATTTTCAAATGGTTAATTGTATATAAGGTTTTTTTTTGTACACTACCCAAACTACCCAAACCACAGGCCTACTATTCACATGACAATACCAACGTTATATAGAACATACGTATAAAAACACGGCCCTTGATTGGTTGACGCGACGCGAATAGACACAGAAAAGTTCAACTCTGGTGAATTCTCCGCTCCATTCACGTGCGCCTCCCGTTTGCTCGTTCATGTGTCAATGCTTGATTCGCACCCGATCGATTCGCTCACAACGCGAGAATCTCTCAATTCGCTTCATTCACACTGCAGAAGTTTCCATCGTGCGTCAATGCGCCTTTACATAGGGTTAACGTGTAAATCACTCGCCTTTGCCGCGCAATTTGCATTTGGTGGGATCGCATCATTACTGTGAGTGGGCCCGCCTCTCCACAGATATGACCTATAGCCTATAGCAGAAACAGTTACTGATCTAAGAACTGAACGCTCAAAATCACCTAAAACTGCGTGTGCGTTTACATTAACAACTAGAACCAATATGACTACAGGAGTTTGGTCACATCGCAAAAAGGGCTGACTGCATTGGAGGTTTTTTAATTGATGATGTCATACTCCCACATGGGTTTGTCCTATAGATTACACTGTACTTCCCAAGAATGTTGAACCTGATCATTTCTATCAGTGACTAGACCCAAGAACTCTGTATTACAACAAAAATCTGCATTTTAACAAAACTCACTTTAACTGCCCCACGCCTGTATTAAATATTAGTGGCCTATAGAATGTTGTGATGTCATCTGAAACCCAGCAGTATTGGTTGTATATATGGTTGTATATTTGGTTGTATATATGGTTGTATATATGGTTGTATATTTGGTTGTATATATGGTTGTATATTTGGTTGTATATATGGTTGTATATTTGATTGTATATTTGTAGTTTTGCCTTGAAACAATAGGGAGAGGTCTGAGTTGTGGGACAGTATTGGTTTTATATTTAGTTGTATATTGGTTATATATTGGTTATATATTTATATATTTATGCCCTGAGGCAGTAGGCAGAGGTCTGAGCAGAGGCAGAGGCAGTGGGAGC
>JACM01006880.1:0-15462 GCA_000787095.1 Periophthalmodon schlosseri
TGCTCTGCGATCTCTCTAAACACTGTGAAGTCTGTGGGCCAAAGTTTTGTCCCTGGGGAGAGCCCGCAGCATCAGTCTCAGCCCCCGCTTCTGTGCCTCGCTCTGGGGATGGGGCTAATGACAGCAGAGCCTTCAGTTATGGAGGTTTCACTCGAGACACTGCAACAAGTCTGTAGATATCCCCTCATGTCCACTGTCCTACTTTCACCTCCTCTGACGCACACAGCACCACAAGGGGGTGGTAAAACAAGTTGATATACAAGAAAATCTTAAACAAGTCTTTTAGTAAACTATCACTATCAGATATTCTGCTCCATATTTGACATTTTGTTCATTGTAAAACACACTATTGATCTAAAATTACTTAAATGTGCTTTTTTACTGTCTTGTTAAAATGTTAAATGTAAATGTAAAATGTTAAAACATAAGTAGTTCATTTTAAACCATTTGGAGTGGTTCAAAATTATTCCTCACTTACCGTACACAGAGGACTTAATTTGACTTACCTGACCAGCCAGTCCCTTGTACATTCTGTTTGAATCCAGTACGGTCTGGAATTGAACCACAGCTTAAGCCAGATTTGAACAAGATAGCTTCTCAAGAGTTTGTGAACTCACAAAAATTGCAAGAATTCATCTGGCTGGCAAGACTATCTCAGACGTCTCCTCTCAGATATTGTCTTATTATTCAGAACAAAATGTATAACTTATTTTACCTGAGATAAATCAGAGTTTGGTGCTTCAGTTGTCTATTCTGCAGAAATCTATCCTCTGTTATTTTTTCCCTTTTTTACTGTAAGCTGCCATGTTTGTTCTGACGCGAATGGACTGTGCGTTTCTCTGATTAGTTAATCCATCTATCAGTCACGCCCTCTGGAATCAGGGAGACAGAATACAGTTCCACACCCTTGTCTTTGTAAAGTAGTCAAAGTATGTAGTTCTGACTGGCCAGGTAATATTTAGACCTCAAGAGCTGCTTATACAATACATCTGCGCTACTCAAATTTTTGCCCAAAAATCTGCTATAGACCCTTTAACAATAGAAACAGGTTGACTTCCTATTGACTTCCTGTTCAAACTGCAAAACTGATTCCCTGCTGCTGGCCCACTTGTTTATTGTAGCATTTCACCAAAATGGCTATTTCTGAGCATTTGTGTATGAGCACTCAAGACTGAAATGCAGGGCCACATTTTTATCACTGAGGAACTTGCTAAACAGCCTCTTCTAATACACCTAAACAAGGAGTATTAGTCCTTAAACAACACCAAACTCTAGCCTAATCAAAGCTATGTGTCATATCAGCCAAGCCAAACGCCAAGACGAATGTGTTAGAAATGTCAAGATTGACCTTTTATGATTATCAACATTCTGTATTTTTGCACATTATCAAATTGTAAAAGGGCAGTGCATGAAAGATCTGTATTCAAAAACTCATAACCTCAAATCCCCTTTGTGTTTTCCAGAGCAATCAAAACATCATAATGAAAGAAAAAATATAGATTATTTTTTACTCATCATCTGTAATTAAGTTGTACCTTCTTAGTCTGCATAGCCTGCTTCTTCCTTGTGTGCGCAGGTCTGTGTTTGCAGCTGTGAAATTGTGCTAATGAACCCAAAAGGTGACAACACAACATCTTAAACAAGCTTTGAACATTTGAACAGCGGACAGAGGGGCGCGTCCATCACAAAGCGTGCAGTTTCCATTTGGGAGCAGACACTGATAGATTAAAACGATTAGATAGGTCATCACCTCGCATTAGTGAGGCTTTAAAGAAGGTGATTGACTGCTAAACAGCTCCTATGAAACATTCAGACAGGAGACGTGTTCCATTACAACTGGCTCACGAAAAGATTGGACTTTCTTCAGGTAGGCTGTAGAGCTGCCTCCAAAGCTTGATAAATGTGTTTTTTAGTCAAATATATTAATAACATTAGAGTGCAGTTTGTGTAGTAATTCAGTTAAAGGTGCATTATGTAACACTTCGGGTTGAGGGTCAGCTGTCTGCTCCTCTCTGTATGTTTTTGCCTTGTCTAAAATGTGTGAGAAATTATTATTTTTTATTATATCAATCAAAATACCTTGGAAAACAGGTACTAGGAGCTGTGTTGCCTCTCCACAGATCTGACCTGTGACTTGGTCTGGTTGTGCCACCTGTTTTTCTCCCTGGAGGTAGATAAGTGAGTAGCATAAAATTGTACTTAAGTTAGAAATACTGCTACTTTAAAATAATCAAGTACATGTAAAAAGTAGATCCTAACTCATCAAGGAAGTAAGAATAAAAATTGTATTAGGTAAAACTACTCAGTGAAAGTAACATCTGATGTATTTAGAGACAATGTAGTTTAACAGCCAACACATTGAATCATTCGCAAATCCATGTATATCTCAAAATGCATTTATTATTATTAACACAGTCAGAAGAACATTCACCCAAAATATTTATTATTATTTTTCCAAGTAAAAAAATAACGTAATTACTATCTACTATACAGTTTTATAATTCATCACCATATTTTTTTTTATTTCTTCATTAACTTAAACCAGTCTAGTGTTGTGACTGTTTTGCTGCTGCTGTGAACACTTGGTTTACTTACTGTGAGTAAGTTGAGAGCCTCCAGGCGGCTCTGTTCAGTCAATTAGCACCTAACAAGCAACTTCAAACTAACGTTCAGTCACTATAGGATCACACACAGGGCAATTAGCTCTGTGCATACACTTGTGAGAAACCCGGCCGCGCTCGCATTTGTCTGAGCCAAGATTTTTAACTAAACATTCAATATCTTCATTCTGAGAAGCTTAAAAAATTCCACATTTTATTTCATCTGAATCAACAAGATATCTACTGTGATCAACTCTTGTTTGTGGCGATAACATCTCCATGGAGACCCCTTATCAGAAAAAGTTATACAGTGCACCTTTAAAGTGAGACTGAACACATGAACTCAGCCCACAACGACATTTCTAATAAAGTATGTACGTGTGGACAAAAGAAGAGAGTGAGGGGGGAGCAGGGGCGGGGTCTGGAGGTATTAATGAATTAATTAACCATTGAATTTATATATCGCCTTTTAAGATGCCCAAAGCTCTTTACGGTGCATTATTCATTCACTCCACACTCGGTGGTAGTAAGCTACTGTTGTAGTCACAGCTGCCCTGGGAACAGTGTGATTGGTCTAACTGGTATCCACACTTCAAACTCCGCCCCTGTGGCCAGGTATTTGAAATCAGAAACACCTGCACAATCAGGATAGTCTTTCGTGATGTCACCAACTATTGGAAAGTGCAGAGGCCACTGAAGGCAGCACACACTGAGTTTGTGACTGATTCTGACCAAAAAGCAGAACTTACCTAGTTTGTCCTAAAAATTGCCAAAAAATTGAGTAGGAACAGTAGATAATACTATTAAAACACCATATACACAGTTTAGTATAGAGAAAAAAAAGATAATTTAGTGTTTAGTTTCACTTTAAATAAATAATTCAAGCTAAATGACAATATAAAAATGCATTGTGGAATCAGTAGAAAATCTATCCATTCGTTCAGTCTGAGAAACTCTGCACCAGAGAATATAGGCTCAATGATTGGGTTATGTTTTTGCTGAGAGATTTAAAAGGTAAAAACGGAAAGTATCAATTGTTAAACTAAAGAATGTGATGATGTCATACTCCCAGATGGGGAAATATGAACCCCTTTATTATTAGTCTGTCTGCATCTCCAAAGCTCAAAATGCTCTGTTCCATCTTGTGAAGCTGTAGTTTTCAAGTTAACAGCTCCTTTTACCTTTGTTCAGTAGAGATTGACAATTCCAAGGCTGAAATCATTCAAATGATTCTAGTGAAGGTGTTTGGAGTTTAAAAATACAGTGGAGCACTTCTTGTATTACCACATGACATCACAAGGTGGAACAGAGTGTTTTTTGTTTGAACTCAGCCTAAATATGCAGGATTTCTGTGTTAAACATGTGTGAATGAAACAAAACACAACTCCAGGTCTGTTTTTGATGAGGAAACAACATTATAATATTGCTCAGAAATTATAGTAATGAATGAAACAAACACAACTCCAGGTCTGTTTTTGATGAGGAAACAACATTATAATATTGCTCAGAAATTATAGTAATATGGGCCCTTTAAATATTATTGGCCTTTACAATATTCTGATGTCTGCAGCCTCCATTCTGTGGTGTCCTTAACCGTCTCTCACTATAGCTGTTTGGTGTCAGTCTCCCAAATGGCCTGTTGTGTCCTATTGTTGATGAAGTCTTCCCCGCCGCAAGCGATCAGTGTTAGCACATTTACATTGGCCGCGTTGGCATTTAGCTGTGACGCTAACAGCCTGAAGCGGCTTTAGCTAGCTCAGCAGTGCTTAGGCAGGACAACATGGCTAGAGGCCATTCTGACGCTATTATGGCCCTGTTTACTGTCACATTCGGAGCTGAGAGCCAATTGGAGAGACTAGAGTGTGTTCTGTCCAGGCATGCAGGCTGAAATGGAGACAGCTAAAACGATATGGTGTAACACTTATCTGAAAACAAAGCGTACAGAGTTTAATTTAATTTGAAGCACAGTATAAATATGTGCTGGTGAAAAGAGGTGAGAGCTTTATCGAAAAATGAATGATATAACATGTGCAGGCGATAGAAAAAGAAAAATTCTAATCTATCAACTGGACAAAAAGTTCGAGTGACGAATTTTCCGTACCTGGACCATACCCAGATGACTGAGGCATTACGCACACATATATTAGAATATCGAGTATATTATCTATAATTAACTTGTCTCCATGGAGATCTTATTGATTTGCCTGGAATTTTCCTCAGTATGGCATTAAACTTGTCTATCTTGCATTTTCGTACAACTATAATCAACACCTTGAAAAACGTTGTGTGAGCGAGGTTGACTCCACAGATCTGACCTGGTGGCATCCCCTGCACATCTTCATGGAGATAGTTAAATGCCATACTGTGGAACATTCCAGGCTAAGCAATAAAATCTCCATGAAGGAAAAAAGTGGTGGACCCTTGTAGAGAAGTTACATAGTGCACCTTTAATAGACCTAGCTGCAGGATTACCTTACTGTGTATTTTTTAGATTGATGGACAAGACTAGAGGGAACCCGCCCACACGACACACGAGGAGGGACGCGCCGCCGCTAGCCCCGCTGTACACCGTGTAACCGTCTCAGGCTATTGCTGCTAGCATACCAACTTTTTGTCTCACAACTTCTGCTGACTTTACGTTGCCCTGCTCGGCGACCTTTTCTAATGAGGTTAAGTGATAGTAAATGGCTCCATCTGATTTGCCTGTTTAGCAGTTAAATCATTTGGAGAAGCGGTGTAAAAGTTAATCGCCAACGCCTCATAGATCATAACTAATAGAGTTATTCCATACCGAATGTGTGCGCGGCAAAGCTATCCCCATAATAAGGCATGTCAGGGCGGGAGCATTTGTCTTAGGTTGGGACTTGTGTTGTCAGTTTTTAATTCGCGCAGCTCTCATCAGAAAACGCCCGCAAGCCGCTCATCATCGTGTCGCGCTGGAATATATTATCTACAGTTTCTAGCCTCAAAATCCACAAACACACACACGCCGGGTTCCCGTGCTTCTTGGGGACGTTACATTGACTCACGTTCATTTTCTGGAGACTGGAATGTGCATGTGGTAGGTTAGGCTATGCATTTCACTAAAAGGTAGTTAAAGGTCCCATATTACACAAAATTGACTCTTGTGAGCTTTAAGCCATGTTAGAATGATGTTACCTCATCAAAAACATACCTGGAGCTGCATTTTGGTTCATTCCTACATGTTTGATTAATTCTGCATTATTAGTCTGTCTAAATCTCCAAAGCTCAACATGCTCTGTTCCACGTTGTGATGTCATGTAGTGGTAGTTTTCAAGTTAACAGCTCCCTTTTACCTTTAGTTCAGTAGAGACTGGCAATTCCAAATGATTCTCATGAAGGTGTATGGAGTTTAAAAACACAGTGGAGCGCTTCCTGTATTACCACATGACATCACAAGGTGGAACAGAGTGTTTTCTGTTTGAGAGAAGAACTCAGCCTAAATATAGGGTTATATAGGGTTTCTGTGTTAAACATGTGTGAATGAAACAAAACACAATTCCAGATCTGTTTATGATGAGGAAACAACATTATAACATAGATCAGAAAACAATGTAATATGGACCCTTTAACATAATAGTATATATTTTTACTATTTATAAGATATTTTCTATTTTTTGATTACTTTTTTTTTTTTTTTATTTTACTTCCTGGTTGGACATAGCAGACATTACATACACAGAGGTAATGCCATGACTGTTACCAAGAAACTTTAAGCCAAAACTTGTCTTAATTGGATAATAGTTATAATTGGAAACTGCCTTATTTTTTGTGTGCATAAATTGTTCCTGTGTTTTGGATGGATTTTTCTGTGTTGATGACATATGTGGAGCTATTCCATTTTGGAACTCACCACTACTTTCTGTATTTTTGTACTTTTCTTCTAATTTTTTTTCCACAAACTGCCGCTTAACTGATGGAAAACTATGATAAATATTTACCATAGGTACTACCCCAACAAACCAAGGAATAATTAGAGAAAAAACAGGAATATGCACTTTAACCTAAACCCCAACCTATTTTCACCCTGAACTTTAAACCATGTTGTTGATCGAATAATGTTTTGGGTTTTTTTTGTCCCCATTAGTTAAATCCACTGTTTGTAACTTCTAGCCAAAAACTAATAAATCATGCTTTTTCAATTTGGTTGTTTTTATTGCACTGAAAAACTATGAAAAAACTTGCATACTTTCTGTCAGTGGGCTTGCATCTCCACAAACCTGACTCTAATTAGGCCTGGAGGACGGCCTCATCCTGCTTGTTTCCATGGAAATGTTGCTCCATTGGCTATAATGTTCCACATTATCCCATAAAACGAATCTATGTCCATGAACAACATTCCAACGTATGGTTTTGACTTTCTATTTCCATTGAATTATGCAGGTAGCTTGCCACCTCCAGAAAGTTAGATACTGTGCCTTTAACCAGGTCCCCGTAAAGTGAGTGTGTATACAGATTTTAGTCCCCACAACGTCTTTAATACCCACTCACGCATTCTTATACATGCGTGCTCTAAAACCCCAAACACACGCAACGGCAGGCATTCCTCTAGTCTTCAGACATCCATGCATCAAACAAAATAGATACGCACTTTCCGATTTAACATGCACGCTACCGTCCACGCACACACACACGATAGTCTGCACATGCCCCCTACACACACACACACACACACACACACACACACACACGCACCCTCTCTCCTCCATTCTGTTATTATTGCCTACCTCCATCTGACTGTGACTAAGTGAAGAGCTGTCTTCATTTGTTTCAATCTGGACCGCTAATGTTCCCCGTGCCGTAAGCTAGCACCATAGGTCACAAGCATTAGTCTGACTGCCTGCGTGTGTGTGTGTGTGTGTGTGTGTGTGGGGAGAGAGGGGAGGGGGGCTTTGTTCAAGACATATCCTGACGATTTTATGTTATTTTTATGAGCAGATTATAGGCAGTAAATGATGCAGTTAATAAGTCAAAGGGGTTGTTGTTCCGGGCTTAAACCTTTTCATTAAACAATATGGGCAGAAATTGGAGTTGTATGAGACAAGTATTGTAAAAAAAAAAAAAAAACATAAAACCAAAACATAAATATGCAAGTGAAAGAGGCAGCACTGTGAAAAATGATCTAAATTAGTTCAAATGAGTTACTCTAAAACCTTGGTAATTAAAGGAGCACTTTGTAACCTTTCTGCTTGTCTCCAAAAATGTTATTGCATTGGCTGGAATGGTCCACAGTTAGGCAGTAACATATCTATCTCCATGGAGACAAGCAGGTAAGATCTGTGGAGAGGTGAACTATGCAAACTTTAATGACATACTGTGGAAAATTTAAGGTCTTTTTTCATGTAGGAATTTATTTTTCTTTGCATTTGATCCTTAAAATGTTCTCATAGGTGTGAACATGGTTTAGCTGGACTTTTTAAAATGATGGCAGGTTTTGGAGTGGTCTTATAGTTGCAAAGTTGGCAGAAAGATTCCTGCTTCCATCATTGCATAGTGTCGTGTCCTTGTGCAAGACGCTTCACCCATCTTGAGTTTGAATCGGCACAGCTTTTTTTTACTCTAGTGTATTGGCAAACTATTTACGCTGAACGGCTGAAAAAGACTTTAAAATCAGTCAAATAATTTAGATCCAAAAAGTTAATTAATTTTGACAATCTACTCAGATCAAGATATTTAAAATTTAACTTTGATTTTTGTTGTTTGTTTGTTTTTGCAGTGTGCAGGGCCGTGATGAGACTCGCCGACAGATGCTCACTCAGTAGCACTAGCGCTAAGTGACGCCATTAAGTGATTCATGCTGTGGCAGAGTGTGCTAATGCTAATGTGTGGAGCTACATTTGTGAAATAAAAGTCAGGTTTAGGTCAGGGCGAAGAAAACAAAGTGAAACATTGTCAGTACTTTCAGCACAAGTGGGAAAAAATAGCTCAATTATAATTCTTTCAAAGCATTATGTGCTCAGCTGTACTTAAACTATCCTCTGTGTTCGTACACCCTACACTACATTCATTCTGTTCTCCGTCTAAATTAAAGAAGACATATTGTGTTTGTGTCTGTGTTGATTGTTATAATATGGACATTTTAAATTGCATTATTGATCTAAAATTACTTAATAAAAGAAGAAGTGCAGAGCTCAGTGGGTGCCGATGTGGATATTGTCGCAGCCTCCTACGAATAACTGCAGATCATCGTAGCAAGAAGTGTTTTTTGTTGTTGTTTTTTTTTTCATTTGTGCCAAAAAGGTAAAATAAATGTAAAATAAAATTGGAGAAAGAAGTAAGTACAGAGCAGCGGGCGTATAGTAGTGGCAGTGAAAATGGGGCTTGATCGGAGCAATGACGCCTTGAATGCAGGAGTATAAAGATTACTTCAAGAGGGCGAGAAGGGAAAACTATAATAACATGGTTAAAAGCTCCAATGACCTGGAAATACTGTTACTTCCTTTTTCGCATATAATCGCATATAAACCAGTTATGGTTTTGTAAATTCTTTGTACAAAGTTATATGTGTATGAACTCAAGGGACTATTTATAGATTTACATCAACTCCACTTATCAGCTGCCTCTTCATATAAATGTACTGGAAGAACACTTTCATTTTGTTCATTATAAACACTTTTGCAAAACACATTATATTTACACAAAGATAAACGCCTTTATTTATTTTTTTATTATATTCAATTCAATATTATTTATATAGCACATTTAAATAGTGCTTCACATAAAAAGTCAACACAGAACAAATGTACAGATAACACTATACGTAGTAAAATAATAAATAAAACACCAATAAAACCATGATATCCTGCCTAGCTAGAATTAAATGCCAGGTAGAACAGGTGGGTATATAATGTTATGTTATTTTTTACACAGGATAGGACCAAGAAATGGGACAACTAAGGCATAAGGCATATTTCTTGAATGTCAACTGTTGAATTCCTGTGCGTTTTGGGGGAAATATTTTGATGTGACACACTTTTCCCCAGACACCCACCTGCAGTAGCTGAGCCTTGAATCAATACAAAAACAGTAAGGTAAGAGTTGTGTTGTCACTTTCACGTTTCAAGTGAAAAATATTGTGAGACTGTAAAAGTTTTCCTCCCATGCATCTTATATGAAGAGACTGGGTTGGTTTTATTGTTAATATAAAACTAACAGACGCAGGGACAAAAACAGGGGACAAAGGTATTAAGATGTCGTGGCTCCGATCAATGCTCATTTTCACCACAGGTACACACCCACTGCTCCGTGATTACTTCGTTCTCCAGTTTATGTGTAGGATTCGGCAACGTTGCATAGTCATTTTGGTACAAATGAAAAAAATGTGCTGCTCAGTAGGTGATATGCAAAACCACAGGAGTTACCGAAATGTCGTCTTTAACAATTGTTTGGATTTCATACGAAGATGCAAAATAGTTACTTCAACAACATAGCAAAAGAAAAATATAAAACTGGACAAAACATTGTAGGAGTGAAGACGTTTCGCTGCTCATCCAAGCCGCTTCTTCAGTTCTGGTCAGATCACTGCTGGACACTGCCGTATATCTGTCTGAAGGGAGGAGCTAACTACACTCAAATTCAAAACAGCTATTGTTTACAGTTTCTGTTTGTAGTCTAGGTGTGCACTGTGCCTGATTCCTAGGCGGAGCAGTCTCTTGGCCCCAGGGGCAATAATCTATAATCATCTATAAAAGTAAACAGCGCCATCTCCTGGTAGTCTTTGAGTATTTTACTGTGCAACTGAGCTACTATGACTAATTTACAATGTGGACCAGTAAATGTATTTAAATTGCACGCTTTAACAATACCACACGGTAGCAAAAGCCGAAGTTAAATCTGTCAACTGGACAAAACGTTGTAGGAGACTTTTTCTTTGCTATGGATCAGACCGGGACGATTGAGGGATTGCACAGATATCTTCTCAAGAACTACGGGCAAACTACTTCTAACAACATTTGTAAGTCTCTCTTTATCTGCAAACGCACACATATCTCCCCTATGTCTCTAAAAGTACTTATACAAACTCCTCGTACCCATAGGGCTGCACAATAGGCCGCAAATCAAAATCACAATAATGACAATATTTGTTGCGCCTGTAGTTCAGACCTCTATAAACATGTTCTGAGATGCATGAGATTCTTGTAGATAGATGGAACAATTATTTTTGGGGGTCAATATTTATGGTGGGTACTTTTTCTTACTAGTGGGGAACTTTTGTACTTTTCTGAAGATTTGAGCTGTAGAGGGTCGAATAAATAACTTCTACGTCTCATTAAGTGTTTAATTTATTTATTGCAGCTCATCTTCATTAACAATACTGTACATATAGTATCGTTTTTGGGGGAAAAATCTGCTTTGGGGTGATCGTGAAACCCTTCAAAATGTGTTATCGTGACAGGTTTTGATTCTTATACCAGTTCATAATTCAGTCTTTTCTCAAACGCTAACACTTCTGGAGTTGTTTACAATGTGCACTCTGACTGAATCCTACTTTTTAAACATATATCGCAAATACCTGTCAGAAAAATGCCAATCGTACAGCCCTAATCTAGCAGTACTTATACATATAAACCTATCTATTTCCATGGATCAACTTTCTATATTTTTACCTTGTGTTCTTGTAAACCGATCCCTGCGCTGCGGATGGCATGGCGAATGAGAAAGCCCTAAGCTTCTTTTTGCTATTCTGGACGGCGCTCCGAAAATCCACCTGATACATCACTACGCATGGTAGACACGCACACACACACGCACGCACACACACACACACACAGGTAGCTAAGTAAACAGGGAGAAAGCTCTAAAAATATGCACTGTTACGATGGCGCGCGCAGAGCTAATGGAATTCCCATCCAATCTAATTACGGCACATGTGGAGTTTGTATGTGTTTTCTGGCTTATTCTCACTGATGGTGCTGGTTTTAGCTGCAGTGGATCAGAAGGCAGTTCCATAGACAGGGACTTTTTGACCCCACCACACCGGCTACTTAGGGTTCATACTGAAACACTCAGCAAGGCTAGTTTTACTTATATTTATATTTGAAATGAATACAAATGATTTCAGTTGTAATATTGCAAGGTTTTTGGATATGTTTGTTCATGTTAATTTTGGGGTAGGGTTAGAAAAAAAATATATATATATTACTACTAATTTAAAAAATACAACATAATAATAATAATAATAATAATAATAATAATAAGAAGAAGAAGAAGAAGAAGAATCTAAAACAATTCAAAACTAAAAGCTAATATTTAGTTTTTTGTTTTTTTTTCTAACACAAATGTTGTCAGTTTAATCCCTGCCTCAGGCTTTTTATCAGACTGTCTTCTCTTCTTATCTGTGTGCATGTGTGCGTGTGACTATATGATTTGAGCAGTTGGAGAGGCTGGTGGCTCAGATTGGCAGCCACAATCCTGTTCTGTCTGCCCCAGGGTATATGTGGCTTGGAAATGTTATACATTAACTTGATGGAATGGAGGAACGCACTAAATTGCAAAATAACTGTGGGATTGTTTTCCTTGTGTTGATTGATCCATTTTTATACAATGTTACGTTTTGTTATTAAAGGCAGATTAATAACAAAACATAACATAATTACACAAATCTTAATGGCATGAAACCAGAATGGCTTTCATTAATTTTCACTTAACACAAAAAAGTCAATTTTTTTTGCCACCAAAGTCTAAACTCTGCTCCAAACCAGATGCTTTTACTGACAGAGGACTGGCTGTAGAAAACGCCAAGCTGATAATTGACAATTTGAAAGTAAAACTGAAAAAGACAAAGACAAATTGATTATTATTGTTTATTATGTACAAAATTCTGTCCTGAACACCTAACCAATACACTGAGAGTAATGATGATGTTATTTCTAATCCGACTTGTCCAAATATAGAGCTCATGTGTGCAGGTCCTCCTCTTAATCCCTGCTCCGGGCTGGAAGTCTTCCTGGCTTCTGGGAGTGTGAGAAGGCCTAATGGCTCCAATGGGAGTGACACCAAACTGTCTTTGATAAATTGTTTTTAAATTACAACATAATTTCATTTAGGCAGCAATTTCCACAAGACTCCTACAGAGAAGTGATTCGGGCTACGCTGGGATTGGCTTACAAACACGCGTTCGTGCACCGTGGACCTGCGCACACACCCATGGACAAGCCCCACGCACGGCCCCACAGCGAGTGCTCAGGCTGGGGTAGAGTTACAGGACCATGCGCCCGGAGGCTAACCCGATTACCGCTTCCAAACGGCTAAAGTGGTCATTAAGGACATGCTGTCTCTGGCCCGCGCTCTGTCTATGCCTCTCTCTGCGTTTTTTTAAACCTCTTCTCTAATGTTTTTCCCTCATTTTTCTTAATTATTTCTCTTTATCTATTTGCTGGGCCTCTCCGCGCACGCTCTCCTCCCTCCAGTGCACTCCGCCTCTGTCATCGCTAATAGCTAAAGGCCCCTCTCTCTCCTGTCTGCTGCTGCTTGTCTTTGGGTCTTTGCTGGTAAAAGCTTTGGAGAGTTGCTCGTCTTGTGCTACTGTGCATCATTACTCACACATAGCCAACATTAGCAGCGTCATTACGGGAGCATTATGGAGGGAGATGCTACGTGCCCGCGTGCACACAGCTCTCAAATCTGACTGATAAATGCAGAAATCATCCAGTGTGATCCTGACGCTAACCTTGTTAACTGTGCCCCACCCAAAACAAAAGACACCCAACAAAGGGAAGAACATTGGCAGTGTGTATTTGTTTAGGGATTAATAACAATTCAACAAAGAGAGGGCTCAAAAGAGGCAGGTAAAAAGGTTTTTCGGTCTAACCTTTCGGTGACCCCAGAAATAGCTTTGTTTGTGTTCCACATAATGGCATTAAAACTATTCCATTGCTATTGCTCAAAGGTATATTGAAAATATGTGTTTTTACTGTAATATATACACTGTATATTCTAGGCAAAGCAATACCATCTCCATGGAGACATGCACCTTTATATGTAGCCTGATGAATGATCTCATTGATGTCAATATTATTTTATACCAGTTATACTAATACCAGTGATTGTGGCTAAGCACACCTTATGGCTCATGGTTCTGTTCCCTCTACTCCTGATTTTTACTGCCTTTATGCCCTTGGACAAGACATATAGCCCACGTTGCCTTCCTAGTATGTCCCAAAGTTCCACCAATGTGAAATTCATTATGTGTGTGCTATTATTTACAGTACAATTTAAAGGTGCACTATGTGATTTTTCTGGTGGAGGGTTCGCCACCTGTTTAAGTCTCCATGGAGATGTTATTGCTTTCCAAAGAATGTCTGGCAGAAAGTATGACATTAAACTTCTCTATCTCCATAAGAAAAAACTGATGCCACCAGCCCCCCCCTCTTTTCCCTCACAATAAGAAAGCACATGTTTCAATGCAATAAAAAACACATGTAATAGAATAAATGCAAGATGGATTAGTTTAAAGCAATAATATTTACAGTGGGCCCTTCACCAGAAAAGTTACATAGTGCCCCTTTAATGTTCCTATTCATCATGATTGTAGTCATATCTACTGATATTCTATCTGCTGCCAGACCATTTCTTTAGTGATTTCTTGACCCACCAAAGCATGGTTGAAGGCAGTTCTGGCCTGTCTGTTGGCTCATGTATCGCACTTTATTTGACGTAAAGACCACCACTACAGTCAGGCTGAGTGGTGGCTGTGTCCAGCCAAATGACCTCTCCTGGGGCCGGGAAGCTGCAGCGCTTTATGGCTTGTCATAAAATTGCCATCTGCGCTCAAAGAGATTGTCCCAGTCGCACATAGACACCCATAGACACCAATAGACAGGCACGGGGCGCAGTACCCGGACTGGACAGCAGGACTCCATGTGCTGGCCTTTACATTGGGGTAGATATACTGCGTGAATAAACTGTATGCACCCTGTTGTTTGGTGCTTGTTGTTTTTTCTAATTTCTGAAATGAAATATGTCAGAGAAGAAGTGAACCAGACTACAGGCATGCGGCTTGTTTACAAAGCAAAAGTGTTTTAAAACTAAGAGAAACTTTCTAGTTTTTCTTTTGTATGGACATTTATTTAGTTTTTTTTTTTAGTTTTTTTTATTGTACTTATTTTTCAGGTTGCACTCTCTATATCTAAATTCATTCTCAGCATTTAACCTTTAACTGTCAGCAGTGAGACCCATCTCCAGATCTTGAGCTAGTCTTGGTCAGGACTACCTTATCTGCAGAGAGAGAGTTTACCTATGATGCATGTTTTTGGGTTGATGGGGGAAACCAGAGTGTCCTGAGGAAACCCACCCAGACACAGGGAGAACATGCAAACTCCACACAGAACGGCCCGGGAGTCAAACCCGAGACCATCTTGCTGTAAAGTGTGAGGGCTAGCGCTCAGCCACCATGCTCACGTAACATAAAAACAAACAAACAAACAAACAAACAAACAAACAAACAAACAAACAAAACAAAACATGACTACTACTACTACTACTACTAATACTACTAATACTGATATGGTCACTTCTAATGATAAAGTTAAAGATATATATTTTTTATGCATAGAACTGGCAGTACAAATAAACTGCTGCAGTATTTCTATGGGCTGTCCTCCCTGATTTATTTAAAGCTCATGATCATAAGAGAAATGGTTTCTATTAAATTGGTTGTCTCTGTTTTTGGTCTCCAGCTGTTATTTTAATGAATAACAATGAGAGCGTTGTAATTATATTTAATATAAACATGCACAGTGTGGATATCAAATGTTGTTGATTAAAAATAAGTTCACTTAATAATTCTCACCTTAAAAAGGTAAAGTCAGGGGGGAAAGGAGGAAGTAGAGAGAGGGGGAGG
>KN469455.1:17839-36348 GCA_000787095.1 Periophthalmodon schlosseri
CAGATGAGTAGACACGGGAGAGGAGGAGCGGAGAGAGACAAGAACAATTTTGTATTTGATCTGGTCACATGACACAGCACAGTTGATCTCTCTGGAGCTTGTTCCACATGTCCTCCAGGCAGTGTGAGCAGAACACTTGGCTCTGCTTCAGATGAGCCGACTTCAGAAAAGTGCTACAGAATGGTCTCAAAAGGAAGAAGCCTGGGAATTGAGAAACACCCAGTATCCCAGACAGTTGTTTCTGTGTCATGGTGCAGTATCACAGCGGCCGAAAGGACTAAGTGGGTGGGGCTAACAGTTCAAACTAAAACATGTTTCTGAATCATGCTTCAAAATCAGGTACAGGACCTTTAATTACCATGCTATTTATTTTAAAGTGCAACCAAATGTTTTGTGTGTGTGTGTGTGTGTGTGTGTGTGTGTGAGGAAGCTGGCCAATGTGGTCGAAGTAGGAGGCAGACGTGCATAAAGTGTCTTTCAACCAGACAAATTATTTAAAAGATGACTTCAGTTGGACACCAAAATTATTTAAGACAAACTGTTCACACAAAACAGAACATGAATAATTTAAATTAAATCTAACAAACAACCACATGCACATAACTACACTGAAGTCCTCCTGAAAAACTGACTGGCTGGTTTAAATACCCTCCTAAGCAGGAAGTACCTCCCCCAGGGATATACCATCTACTGTATAGGGGCTGTAGGTGTAACTGTTAGCAGGATCTCCCCATCAGCTGCATACTTTGAGGGCCTAAGTCCCTTTAACTAAAGTGTTTAAAAATAAACTATAAACACTTAAACATGTTGGAACAAACTACATAGGGACATTGAAACAAAAAAAAGCCTGATCTCCCCTCCACATGGTCTGGCCCATGACCACACCCAAGCCTTTAAAAATGGCCGACATAGGGCACGCCCCTTCTTTGTCTAGACCATGTGGAGATTCAGGTAAGAATGGATATTGAAAATGATGAGAAATTAACAGATGAAATAAAATTAATGTGGGTTCAAAGGGACAAAGACCCACTTTGTCACTAATATATATATATATATATATATATGTCAAGAAACACGTTATTCTGATTACACCACAGGACTAGACGGTGAATATTTAAACACACTGAATACATTTGTGAAGCCTTAGTTCTACTCCCACTGCTGCTCTGATTCATAGCTTCATAGTTGATGGCCAAAGTCGATAAAGGTTTTCAGGAGTCTGTTTTGTGCTTGTATCAGGTGACAGAGGCGCATTGATTGCCCCGTGGGGGTCGTAATGTGCAGCACAAAGGAAAGAAGCAATCTTTTTATCAATGAGAAAACAGTTACTTTATCTCCAAATGGAGTTAGTTAATACAATGTAGGAAGCAGTTGCATTAATCCAACAGTTCTGAAAAGAAGCTGTGCTGAGTGTAAAAAGCAGTATTAGTAGCAGTAGTAGCAGTACTTGTACTTTTCTTGCAGCTTTTATTCCTACTTGAGTTTTTTTTTTTTTATTGAAGTAACAGTACTCTTATCTGAGTAAAAGTTTTGGTTACTCATCCCACTGTGAGTAAGTCTACAAGTGACAAAAGCTTTATGTTGACAATATGAAATGATTTGAACATTTGTTTCCTGCACTGCTTCTCCAGATATGATTTAGTTTGTTTTTTTCAAAGGCTAGACACAAAAATAAGACAGATTTCGTGCATTATTTTATGGATTTTTCTTCAAATTACTTTCACTTTACATTATAAATCAGATGTTACCTCTCGACAATAGTATCCAACGACAGCTAGCATGCTAACAGTGCACTTCCATGTATCTTACACGTGTCTATTGTCTATTATCAAATGTGTTATGTCATTTATGCATTTGTATTGCTGTTTAGTGCATTGTTTTTCGTTGTCTCATGTGACAAGCTGCTATGTGTGTCATAATTATGTAATTTATTATATTGGACAGTGTACTGTGCACAGTACACAGAGCCATAACGATATGTCTCTTACACAGATGGATATCAGTCTGGTCCCCATGCCCTCTGCTACGTTTCCAGCCAAAACCACACATGATCGTCCAATAAAATTTGTTTTTTTAGTGACGCATGCGAAACGATGGAGCTAATTGGTCATCTGTCATTTACAGATAAAATTACATTTATCTCACTTCTGATTAGAGTTTAGTGCTTTGCTCATCGATTCAGCAGAAATCCGCAGTGTTTTTCAGTCACGTGATAATTTTTCTTTATTTTTTCCAATACAGACACGCCATGCATGTCCCGGATTGGCTAATCCACCTGTCAATCACACCCATTTGAAAACCGAGAGATTCACCAGTGACCAGACTCACATCTTTATGAAGTACAGTGTTGGTATTCAGATTGACAGTCTATTAGAGCGTAAATACATTTGTTTTGGAGACCATTTTCACATGTTAGTGGCTCTGTGGACCAACCCCGATGCACACTAGATTTAGTTCTGTTTCCTTTACTTTTAGGTCAGTCTTGTTCTCTCACATCGTACATCATTCTCCCCAAACACACACCATGAGCCATGTGAGAGTCCATCAGCTGATCGCCAAACTTATTTTTATGGCCACTCGCTTCAAGCAGACAGAGCCCCGTGAATACACTCGCACAGCACTTCCTCTAGTGGTCTTTTCTTTCACCTGTGGCTACATATACAGTACGCGCTGGTGACAACAGAGAAAACGATATAGACAGACCCAGACTCCCCTGCGCAGACAGAGGCAGGAGACGTGTCGCTGATAGTAAGTTGATCCAAGCTGCCTCATCAGGCGAACGTGTGAAACACCATTCATACAAATATATGTGATCAGAGAGGTTTTTTTCCCAATTCCAAGCACTTCTACTGTCACAGCGGACTGTGTAGGTCGGTCCGAGGTCGGCCGTGTTCGCACCACACTCGCCTCGCTCCACCTCGACCTTCTATTTGAAGCGCTCTTGGACCGGCTGTTTACTGTGGTCCAGAATGCGACTGTTGGGTTCACACCGACCCAAGCACACCGCTCTCGAAGCGAATTTTGCCAATCAACTCCTGTTTTCACTACCACTGGTATATGCTCACTGCTCTGTACTTATTTCGTTCTCCAATTTTATTTTCTTAATCAGTGATACGCGTAGGATTCGGCAGCTTCGCTTAGTCATTTTGCTACAAATTTTAAAAATCTGCTAGTGTGATCTACACGGTGACGTCAGCTCCTATTGGGCAGTTTTCTAACACGGAAGTCAGCAGACTTGGTTCTTTTATTACGTTATTTTAGATGGATATTGCAATTCAAAATGTCCAAATTATAACATAGTGATCCACAGGGGTCATAGATTATAACTATATAGCAGACACCAGCACAGTAGGTCTTCTTTAAAGGCACTATGTAACATTCTGTTGGAAAGTCCACCGCCTACTTGTATCCATGGAGATTTTATTACTTTGCCTGGAATGTTCTATAGTATAGCGGTAAACTGATCTATTTCTATTACCAGTTGATGCCACTAGGCCAAGTTACTGGTCAGATCTGTGAAGAGGCAAACCGGCTCACAGTAAGAATCCAAATTTTTCACGCAAATCTTTAGTATGAAAAACACCAATACATTTAATTCCATACAGTGCAACATTCCAGGCAAAGCAATAATATCTCCATGGGAACAAGCAGTAGCGGATCCTCTACCAATAAAGTTACATAGTGCACCTTTAAAACAGCCTTCTGCATCTTTTTCCATCCAGAAATATAACAGTTTATCCTGGTTGATGTTTGGAGAGCGGAGGAGGGAGCAGACCTCCTGTGTTTCCCCAGAGTCTGAGGAGGCTTCAGACTGGTGGTAGAACATCCTGTCTGAGCATGTACCTGAGGAGAGCGCTGGTCTGTGGGCTGCACATCTGAAACAAGCCTGTGTGAGTCAGTATCTGCAGAGGAACAAGAGGAACATCCCAAAACTGCAACATCTCAGAACTTATCTTTAGATTATAGCCGATAATATGTGCTGAAGGTGAGCATAAAAATCATTTGTTAATAACCCTTCATAACCTGCCATACAGTTTGTCTAAGCACTATTTCACTTTTCTGCATGCTGTAGTGCCATTTTGGGAGTATTAAAGGGCCTATATTACGCTATTTTCTGATCTATGTTATTAGGCTGTTTTGTACCTGGTTGTGTGTTGTTTTTTGTTTCATTCACACATGTTTAACACACAAATCCTGCATATTTAGGCTGACTTCTTCTCTCACGTCGAAAACACAGTGGAGCACTTCCTGTGTTACCACATGACATCACAAGTTCCACCTTGTGATGTCATGTGGTAATACAGGAAGTGCTCCACTGTGTTTTTAAACTCCATACACCTTCACTAGAATCATTTGGATCATTTCTGCCCTGAAATTGCCAAGCTCTACTGAACAAAAGGTAAAAGGTGGCTGTTAACTTGAAACTACCACTTCATGACACCACAAGGTGGAACAGAGCATTTTGAGCTTTGGAGATGTAACAGGCTAATAAAGTGTTACTCAAACATGTGTGAATGAAACAAATAATAAAGTGTACTAAAACATGTGTGAATGAAACAAAACACAACTCCAGGTATGTTTTTGAGGAGGTAACAGCGTTATAACATGGCTTAAAGCTCAGAAGAGTCAGTTTTGTGAAATATAGAACCTTTAAAGAGGAATTTTAGCTCTGGGTGTCTGATCAGTTAGCCTCCTGTTGTAGAAAGTGAAAAACGATGGCAAATGTAATGTTAAAACTCAAGTAATACTTCGCAGCCGCTTTCAAATGTTAGGTTAGGTTGAAAAGTGTAAATATGGTGGTTTGGAATTGCATTTTTGTTTTCAAGTTCTCATCAGAGTAAATTATCTGTCTGCGGAATAACAAAAATTGCATTGAAATACGAAAGGTAATAGCATTCTTCCGGACACATAGAAAAATGAAAGTAAAAAGGCTTAAAGTCCAGTCTGTCAAGATAATTACTATATTGGCTTATCGTTTAAAAATGATAGATGGAACAATTATTTCTGGGGGTCAATACTTACTACTAGTACTTTTTTCTTTGCACTATTTTTTTTCTGAAATATTCAGTTCAAGTGTATTTATATAGCACATTTAAAAGCAATTTCAGCTGACCAAAGTGCTTCACATAAAAGTCAACAAAAAACAAATACACATATCCTGTCTAGCTAGTATTTAAAGTCTTATATTTCGTAAAAAGTTGTGTTTTGTTTTATTATTAGTCTGTCTACATCTCCAAAATGCTCTGTTCCACATTGTGATGTCATGAAGCGGTAGTTTTCAAGTTAACCGCTACCTTTTACCTTTAGTTCAGTAGAGATTGGCAATCCCAGGTCTGAAATCATCCAAATGATTCTAGTGAAGGTGATGAAAATGGAGTTTGAACACACAGTGGAGCACTTCCTGTATTACCACATGACATCACAAGGTGGAACAGAGTGTTTTCTGTTTGAGAGAAGAACTCAGCCTAAATATGCAGGGTTTGTGTGTTAAACATGTGTCAGTTAAACAAAAGTTTTCTGTTGAGAGAAGAACTCAGCCTAAATATGCAGGGTTTGTGTGTTAAACATGTGTCAGTTAAACAAAACACAACTCCAGGTATGTTTGTGATGAGGCAACGACATCATAACAGATCCAAAAATAGTGGAATATGGGCCCTTTAAATGCTAAGGGGAAGAGGTGGGTTTTCAGTCTAGTCTTAAACTGCGCTGAAGAATAACAGGGTCTGATAGGCAGAAGATTGCTGTTCCATAGTGTGGGCACTGCCACAGAAAAGGCTGTCACCTTTTGATATGATATAAGCTGTAGAAGGTTGAATTAGGAACTATTTTTAACAATATAGTACGTTTAGAATACTTTTTTGGGAATAATTCTGCCTTATGGTTTGGTAATATTATCATTTATTGTCTATATTTACTTCAGCAATATATCGCACTTCAAACTTTGTTATTGTGACAGGTCTAGTTGGATTGTTTGAGCACATTTACTTTTATTATCAGTGTTGCTAAAATGATTCCTTTTAACTATCCCAATGACAATTATGGCAATTCATCATCAATCATCTAAACCTTCTTATGTTCAAGGAAATTCACCACAAAACTGCAGAAATATCACCACCTTATCCTTGTTTTGAGGATGCATTTACCTTGTCCCCAAAACAACAACTGCAATATTGTCTTTTGTTCAATATATGAGAAATGGTAAATGGTCGCATTTTT
Organism: Periophthalmodon schlosseri; assembly: GCA_000787095.1. NCBI lineage: Eukaryota > Metazoa > Chordata > Actinopteri > Gobiiformes > Gobiidae > Periophthalmodon > Periophthalmodon schlosseri. The sequence continues at coordinate 24,056 of KN469455.1, forward strand.
ATATAGCGCTTTTCCACCTTCAAGGCACTCAAAGCGCTTTACATCAAGGAACCACTCACCCATTCACGTGTCTTGCCCAACGACAGCATTCATCTGTGGGAGCTGGAATCACACCGCCAATCTGTGGGTCCCTGGATCTGACCGCTCTACCAATGATGTCTAGAGCGGGATTCAAACCGCCAACCTTTGGATCAGTGGACAAACACTCTGCTAACTGTGCTACTGTTTTGTTTTTAAATATAGTTAATAATGCACTATGTAACTTTGGTGGACGGTCTGTCACCTGCTCGCCTCCATGTTCCGCAATAATTTTATCTATCTCCATGGAGACAAACTGGTGATGCAACCCTGCCCTGGTTTTTCGAAGCATAAAGAAAATGTTATTGTATGTACACATTTAATGCCATACTGTGGGACTTTCCACGCAAAGGCAATGACGTCTCTGATTGGAGCAAAGCAGCTGTGTCCCAGATATGAAGTAAACATGTTCAAATCAAATATCGCTTTGACTGATACCAATTGTAATGCTGATTTATGCTTCATTACAAAAGAAAACATTAGACATGATGGCTAAGTTATTTGATATAATTTGTTGTTTTGGTTTTCAAGACAATTATCCAATCAGAAAGGAGAATGAGCCTCACATCAGTCTCTCATTTGGGTTGCCAGTCTCATTGCTGAAATCCAGCTGGTTTAAACCTAAAAGGACTCTCTCTGGGTGAATTCTGGAGGTTCTGAGGTTCTTTCACATGAGGCAAGTCCATATACCTGAGAATAGAAAAATATATATGTGTGTATGTGTCCTCTATCTGCAGGTTAAGGCACTGGCAACAATTGGGTCAGTTGTGATTGCAGAGCCTTTTTACTTAAGTGTAGGCTAAATACAGTTCCTTTAAAGTAAAAAAAAAAAAAGCTATGTCGTTAGAAGCTTGCCAATGTTGAGAGTTTGTAAGCATGTTGGTGTCACTGTGGAGAAGTAACCTTGCCTATACCTACAAGCCACATGATGAGCTCTATTGTCAGTACTGTTTCCTATATCCTTCCACCAGAGAAGTTCTATACAGGCTTTATGTCCCTGCGTCACTCACAATGCACCAATTACCGCAAATATAGCTCCCTTGTTAGCGGAGCCCTTAGTCCACTGCTCCTGTCGCCGAGCGGAGCCTGGGAGCATGCTGTGTACAAAGTAATGCAGTCACGGTACACATCATTAAATAAGACTTAAGACAGCGCTAACCTTTTCACTGCCTGCTTTCCTGTTTGGTCTTGAAGATTCCCACAACTTAAAGAAGATATATTATGCTTGCTTTGGGGGTATTTAGTAATGAGTTATTAAAGGCTAGCGATATTGTTGCCAAGGTAACCTATAGTAACCAACATCCATTTCCAGCAGCCATGTTGTGAGAGTAATTATATATAATCTTTTAAAAAGGCACTGTACCTGATTTTTACTGTCTTGAAACTTCATTTTTAAAGGTTTTCATTGGACCAAAGTTATTCCTCAGTTATCTTGTACATTCCAAATATCCTAATTTTTCACCATGATGAGTTTATAAGTGATTTTCACAACTCTCAGAGACCAGTGCGGAGTTTTGCAGTGACAGTAAAGCTAACAACTAGCACGCTAACACACACTTTTTGATTGTCGAACAATAAAATGCTTTCAAATTAGATGCAGACAGCACACAGCTGACATATTTTGACCTCAAGAGCTGGTTATATGATATGTCTCTAATGGGGCAAGACACATTTTGCTCAAATACGTGTAGAAAAAAATGTAATACAAGGCCTTTAATTATAATATTATCTTTAATACTTTGATAATTGGACTTTTTTGTACTTGTACGTGTCTAATGCCCATGTTCTACCACAGTAATGTGAGCACAAAAAGAGAAAGTGATTATATACACACAGGTACATTGGTTTGTGCTGAGCCTGTTTGTTGGTATAGCCTATACATTGTAGCAACAGCTGCCCTGGGTCTGCGTCTGCCTGACAAAATAGTGCCCCCAGTAAGGCCTGTCACGGTATAAAAAATGTGTGATATAATGCTTCAGAAAATGGTGATTAACAATAACCTTAACCCTATAGCATCGGATGCTATCGTGTGAGCGTTGCCAGAGTGCCGCCTCAGCATGGGGAGGATCCCAGCGACACCTGCGCTTTGACTGGTCATCTTCGAGGGACAACGAAAGCACATTACCGTAATGACAGTAACATATTTAAAGAGTCCTGTGCCTCTGCTTTGAGATGCCGTTTGAATTTACATGATAGCACAATTGGTTGCGGAGTTACGGTAATGGAAAGTCTGCAACCGCAAATCTATTGGCGACGATAGCGTCCGACGCTATAGGGTTAAAGCAGGAGGAAGTAAACCTTTACAAATGTACTGTATTGTTAAAAACCTGGGCTACAACAACTAAAAAGAAAAATGAAATATTTTAGTATTTAGTTAGTATCTACAATGATTTAAAGTTACTTATTCGGTCCTCATCCGCTCAAATCTGATTGGACTTTAATGACGATTACAAAAGACCAGAATGGCTGGCTAGTGGTTCTAAAGCTTTTCACACCAAGTAATACCAAAGACAAAATTTGGCTTTCCGAGTACCACCAGATCTAAACCAAATATATAACAGGACTATTCCAGGTCTGATCTAGGGCTAAACCTGGTCTAAAAGTGGACTACATCATTTCAACTGTAGTTCTACATACGAAATTATCCAAAGCAGCAGAAAAAGGTAGTCCTGACCAAGTCTAGATTAAGATGCGAATTTGGGTCCACATTGAAGGATGGGTCAAATGCAGAGAATACATTTCCCTAAGTGGACTATAAAGTGTACCTTACCTGATCTTACCAAACATTCCCCACTAGCTCAAATAAATGGTATAAACGGTAAATATTAAGCCCCGGCTAAACAATTTATGTTTAAAACTTAAAACGACAAGCCAATATAGTAAGTATCAGGACAGACCTACTGCCAGCCTCTCCGACCACCACTCGCACCCATAGACTGTATATATAAACGGACATAGCTAACCCAATTCATTTTGTATTGAAAAACTGTCGCCCTTCTCTCCATAACTGCTGCTGTCAGGCTCATCATTTTGGTCTTAAAATGTTCGTAATAACCCGCTCTACATGATCCTGCTGTTTTCATTTCGCTATTGTGCCCGTAACTCAAGATATGAACATTAACAACAACAAACACCTGAGGCACCTTCTTTCCCCAAGGATGCTCCCGCTAGCATTGCTAAGCGCCCTCCCCCTGCTAAATCAGCGGTGCGGACGGGAAGGGGCGTTACCTTCAACAGCCTCGCTCCAGATTGGTTCTTTAGTTGCTATGATACTTGTGGTCGGGATTCAAACTGTGGAACTCAGCTCCAAATTCGTCCCTATAACCGATAGCCTCGACGAGCTTCATTTTCCTGGAGCTGAACGCTATGGGTGACATCACACTCCCTCAGTCCACTTCTTCATACAGTCTATGCTCGCACCACATGTACACAGAATTGTCTTGCTTGACGACACGAAGATACGCTTCACTGGTCATAGCCAGAATCGAACTGCTAACCCTAACTTATAAGACATCCACTCTACCGCCAAAACTTGTTTAAAGTTAGCCCACCTCCTGATCTAAAGGTAAGCTGCACCGGACTGGCCTCTGTTTGCTATTCTCCCTGGTCTCCTCGGATCCATTTGCATACACACAAACTCACCGAATCAATGACACCGGGTTGATCCGAGGAGCAGTGAAAAATGAGGTGATTTAGGAGCCTCGCACTTGTGTTACAAATGAGCTGTGCACCAACGCCTCGAGTAGTGAACTTTAACAGGCGCTTGGTTTTGTACAAATGCGTTTGCGACAAAAAAACACCGGTATCAAAAGAATGACATTTTAAGCAGGCCAAACGAACTGCTGGTTTCATCCCAGAGCAGTCATAGTTTGATGGCTAATACAACAAGAGGTCTTTTCATGCTTTTGTTTAAATTAATTATTTGTTTTGCTTCATAAAAGTAAAAGGTTACCTGTGTCCTCAGATTATTTATCTGTCAATTCTAGTGATGTGAATTTGTATGCATCTTTACACTGATTAATGCTGAACGAACACAAGAATCAGCACAGAAGCAGAGTAGGCAGTAGGAGTGAGAGCTTTGTGCACAAAAACACATATTTGGCATCATAATAATAGTTTTAAAATTATTATTATTGTAGTGCAAAGTTTTATTTAAATTATGCAAAATTTGAAAGAGCAAACACACTCACCCTCTCAGTTTGAACCATTTTAAACACATCTGAGCATTGGTCGTTTCTCTCTGTGATTAGTTTGATGATAAAATGAGTTCTCACATTGGCTTCTGTCATAAAAATACATAGTAAAAGAGTCTTTTGAAGGCCTCTTTGAAATGAATGTATCCAAAATATTCAGATCCCATAAAAGAGCCGAAAGTCCCATCACTAGATCTGTTAGTTTCAGTGTAGTTAGCTCCTCCCTTCAGATAGATATAAGGCAGTGCCCACCAGCGATCTGACCACAACTGAAGAAACGACTTGGATCAGCACTGAAATGTCTTCACTCCTACAACTTTTTGTCCAGTTGACAGATTTGAATTTTTCTTTTACTATAGTCCCATCACTAGTCAATTCCACGTTTCACTCCACCAAAATGGGTGGAAAAGTGTTGTCGACATCACTTTTTGCAGGCCTGTATGTACACACCACCTTGTCTCAACTGAAAACCTCCAAAAATGCTTTGATTAAATGAGATTTTTTTTTTTTTGTTACTTTCTCTATAAATGATTTTAGTCACATAACTTTTTTCAAAACTGGCCAATACACAAGTCTTGAGTGTGGTCACTGCTGAATCTCTGAGTTCAAATGGGTGTGATTGACAGGGGCCTTATCAAAACAAATATGGCTGCTTACGAGGCAAAAAGACAAGAAAAATATCACAAGGGAGTGAAAAACAGCTGATTTCTGCAAAATCAATGAAGGCCACACTGAATTCTGTTAATCTGAGGTGAGAGAAATGTCATTTTGTCTGTAAATGTTAGGTGACCAATGAGTTCCTTTGTTTCACGTGTCACAGAAAAAAAGAAATCTGATGGGACGATTGTTTGGTTGAGACTGTTTGGAGGGAATAGTGACCAGACTGATATTCATCTGTATAAAAACTACAGGGAGATATCATCAGGATTTGCCTATTTTACATTATAATTATATCATGTATATTTGTCACAGTGTTATCTTATTACCCTGTCCGGTCAACATTTTCTAAACAAAAAAGTCAAAGCTAGAATTGTGTATTTTTCAGAACTGAGGTGGGTGCTAAAAAAACAATAAAACAGATGTGCAAAATTAGAATTGTGGGTATATTATTAATTATGAAAAAATTGTTTTTAAAAGCCATTTAACATTCTATTACTTAAGTATTTTCATTATATTTTTATTTATATTTATATATTTTTTTATTTCTGCACTTTTTTGTTTAATGTTACAGTCTATTTACTTATATTTCAAAGTGCTCTGTACATTGGACTGAAAAAAACATAGTTATCACCAGAATAAAATATCAAATCCTGAGATGTATATTTTTCCAATAATGCCCAAGTCTAAGTCACACATGAATAGTTATTTTGTCAGATTACTGTCCGTTTATTCAATTCACATATATTCATATAGCACATTTAAAACGACTTCAGCTGATCACAGTGCTTCACATAAAAGTCAACAAAAAACAAGACACAGATAACACAATACATGGAAAAAGAACAACAAAACACCAAGATATCCTGTCTAGCTGGTATTAAATGCCAGGGAGACGAGGTGGGTTTTCAGTCTAGTCTTAAATCATGTTAAAGACACATTCTGGATCAGAACATTGAAATTTGTCATTTACATCTTTGAAGCTAAATGAACATCTTGGTAAATGGTCACATTTTTATATAGGAATCCCACAGTGGTGTCTGGAATCACTCCGCCAACCTGTGGGCCAGTGGATGTGACCGCTCAACCAACGATGTTTACGTCCAGAGCGGGATTCGAACCGCTAACCTTCGGATCAATGGACAAACACTCAGCTACTGTCGCCCCATCTTGCGTAGTAAAACACACACAGCTGTCTTTAAACTGTTAACTACATCATCTTATTAAAAGTGAAACTAATTACTGTCATTTCATTACAACGACAGTACACCCCAAACAATCAGTATCTTGTTGACAAATTCTTCTCTGAAAATCTGAATAAAAGCAGAGGAGGGATATAATGATCATAATTACTCCTTTCTTCATAGTACGACATCTTTCGGCACGACAACAATTTTACCATTACCATCTCCCATTTTCTCCCAGGGTCTTTCGATTTCAAACCCAGACCACAACAATCTGAGCTGCATTGTTTAGCTGGCAATTTTCTCATCAAGATTTTTAAATTATACGTGTCTTATGTTGATCCCGTCGGCATAGCAAAACATGTACTCAACTTGAAGAAGAAAAATGTCATCAAACTGTGCTAAGTGGACTTTTCATAGTTTTGTGGCGAGAAATGAGCGAGCAATTTAACAGATTAACTTGAGGTGAAAAGTAGCCGACAACAACACTTTTGTCCCTTTAAGATCACAAAGTGAAAGGATTTGAGCGAAACAGATTAGGGCAATCTGAACATTACAAATCAAATCACATCAACCGGGATTTGATTGGGACGAATACAGTTGAAATCGTATAATGACATTGTTCTGAGTAATCTGTTACTTCATTTAAAGAAGACCTGTTGTGCTTGTGTCTGCTATATGGTAAAGGGTAAATAGTCACATTTTTATACAGCGCTTTTCCACTTTCAAGTCACTCAAAGCGCTTTACATCAAGGAACCACTCACCCATTCACACACACATTCATACACCAGTGTACGCAGACACTGGGGGCAAGGTGGGCTAAGTGTCTTGCCCAAGGACACAATGACAGCATTCATCTGTGGGAGCTGGAATCACACCGCCAACCTGTGGGTCAGTGGATCTGACCGCTCAACCAGTGATATTTACGTTGAGATGGAACCACCAACCTTCAGATCAGTGGACAAACACTCAACCAACTGAGCTCCAGTGTCATAGATCTCGTGGATCCTTATGTTATAATTTGGACATTTAAATACAATAAGTACAATATTCATCTAAAACAACTTACTAAAAGAAACAAGTCTGCAGATTTATACAGTGCCCAATGGGAGCTGACGTTGCCGTAAACGGCATCACGACAAAGAGCCGTGAAGTTGTCAGCATCTCTGATGGATTACTGCACATCACAGTAGCAAGCCAGCAACCAAAACGACTATGTGACGCAGTGCAAAGCAGTGAGTGTGTACCAGTGACGGTGAAAAGTAGAGTAAATGGTGAGAGGAAACTATAACATGGTTAAAAGCTCTGAAAAGTTGATTTTGCATAGTAAGTCTGCTTTGAGGTGCACTTTGTAACTTCTTGTGGCTTGAGAATGCCCGACCTCGTCTGATCTCAGATGCAAAGCAGAATTGGGCTTGGTTTGTACTGCGATGGGAGATCACTGGGAATACCATAAGACCGCAGTGACTCTAGTGTAACCTGTTGTTGACTCCTTGGGCAAGACACTTCACCCACCTTGCCTGTAATGTCCATGTGTTTTTTCTTTATTTTTAACTCATAAGCAGCAATGTTTGTGATGCACACAGACTATTTGTTTCTCTGATTGTTTAATCCACCTGTTAATCGCACCCATCGATAATCGGGAGACAGAATAAAGTGGCTAACCAAGCAACCAAAGCAGTAGCATTTTCATGGAGACAAGCAGGAGGCAGACCCTCCACCAGAAAAGTTACATAGTGCACCTTTAATTACGTGTATGTAACAACAATATGGTTTGATTTTCTGTTTTATAAATGTCTCAAATCACCATAGTCGGACATAAGCTCCTGACCTTTCTGCCCTCAGACTATTTGCAGATGGACCAGGTCTTGCCCCATCAAACTGTGCCCAGTAAAGGCGCGGCGCGGTTGGAGGAGGGGCCAAACCACTGCAAGGTCGCTTGTGTACACGCAAACGCACAACTTGTGTGTGTACGAGCCCTGTCAGATGCGCTGATGTTGGGGCGAGTGTATCTAAGCGGGCCTCATATCTGACTCGCTGGATCAGAGATATTTCATGCAGCTGGGCTTATTCTCTCCTCTAAAGCATTAGCACTTCAGCGTGACATGTAAACAAACACCACTGTGGGATGACGTCAATGGAACGGGGCTCGGTTCAGTTGCGCAGGTGTGAGTATGGACCACAGAACACTCCATAATCGAGCCTGACCACAGCATGGATCAAAAGCCTAGTATGAGTCCCCTCTTACATTTTCCTGACAGTTACTTTTCACAATAACTAATCTCCTCATCTCTGCTCAGCTCATGGCCTCGCAGTAACTTTCCAACCTCCCAAGAATGGCATTTTCAAAAGTGGCCTTGATTTTGCACTTAGTCTGAACGAGCTGTGATATGAAGGCGTCTGGTGCACAGGTTTAAAAAGCCCCTTCAAGAGAATAACAAATGAAGCACACACAGCGGGTTTTTTCTCCAAAGAGGTTGTCCTGATCACAAACCTACCTTAAGATCTGAAGAAATGACCCAGCACATGAACAGCAGGATCGGTCAAATGCTATGGTCGAATTTCTTTGGATAATAAAGTTGGCATTGACTGTTTCAACTATTCTTTCAGCTAAGTCCTGGTTAAACATGAAGCGTCCGAAAACTATCTTCCACGCTCTAGAAACTGATGAACATAATTTCAAATGGAGGATAGGAGGTACAACAAAATATGTTCTATGTAACAAGGACTTGTTTTGTAATCATTTGTGGTCTAAGATAGGGTTGTCAAAAGTGTCAAAAATCTGATGCTAATCGATACCAAAACTAGTATTGAAACTAGATATTCATTTGAGCAGATATTGATGCTAAAAACATCACTTTCACAGGACAGAAATAAACTTTTCCTGAATAACTTTAGAATGAGCTTGAGCTGTATCAGAACAAGTATAAGACCTAATAATAATAAATAAATAAGTAATATAAAAGAGTGCTATGATTTAACGTTGAAAATTACATTCCGAGTCTTGTATTATCATTGCGGTATCAGAATCGGTATGGAGTATCGAGTCTATTCCTTGGATTCGAAATTGAGTTTGAAATTTTAGTATCTTGACAAAACTAGTCTACGATCGGGTCCAGTGGTTTGCAAATTCTACAATGGAGCAAAAGCCAGATTTAAATTTGACAGAAGAGAAATTGTGTGCCATTTTAATTTCATGGCTCCTAATCTTGGACCTCATCAAACTACAACCAAGTGATAGAAGCATGTTGTCCAAGTACATCAGAGCTTCATTAAAAGTTGGACCCAAATCTTACATCTCATCTTGCTTTCCATACCTTAATGAGTTATTTCTGTGTTCTAAGGTTCACCCACCTGACAGCAATTTGGGGACATTTTCAGTCTCAAATGCTCTTGGACACGGTCTTTTTGCTGCAGGAAGCGTCTGGGGAGGGGGAAGTGTTGCCATATCTGCGTGTACCGCTGCTCTTAGGATCAGGCCCTGGTAAACGCTTTGTCATTTTTGGACCTTTCCAGTTTTGTTAAGGGCCAACCAAGGCATTTTTTTGGCACGGAACAATGAACTGGAAGGTTGTAGACACATTTAAATGAATAATGCACAAAACACAACTATGCTAATGGTAGACTTGGACTATAGAACATTGACTTGACTTACAAAATGGCCTTTGTTTTGGTTAAAGAAGACACATTCTGCTTTGTTTTACATTTAGGATAAAACTTCAACATATGTACATATCATTATTTCCCATTTGTTCAATGTAAAATGCAATATTGATCTAAAACAACTCAACAGAAACAGACACTGTTCAAAACTGCAGAAATGATAGACCGCGCATTTCACTGAAGCTAGCAACAGATTTTTATTTACTTGTTTTTAGAGTGGAAAATGGCTACATGCACTGAACGCACCTCTGAGCTGAGATTGCTCCCGCGGTGGCAATGGCTCAGTGGTTGGAGCGCTCATCCATCAACCAGAAGCTCCGCGGTTTGAAACGAGCTCATGGTGCTCTAAATATGTTATGTGTTAGCAGTTAAAACCCCACAGAAGTTTAGTTTTGTTCCTTTTTTTTTTTAAATGAAACCAAATTTATATACACCTCAATGAACAGATCCATATTGGGTTGTCAATATACAGTATATATAACAAATTTGAAACAACAATACTGCCGTTGTGTCTATGGGCAAGACACTTACAACCTTCCCTCCCAGTGTCTGCGTTACAGCGGTGTATGAATTTGTGTGTGAATGGGCGAGTGTAAAGAGCTGCTAGGTTGAAAAATGTGACCATGTACCATAATATTTCTATTCAATTGCGTCAGATGTCACTTTGATGCATGTTGACATAAAGACCAGCATAAAGTGGTCCACTGCACAAAGCGCGCCATGTTTGCTAGCTATAATAATAACATCACAAGCTCTTTTCACAAGGCTGTATTGATGCCCGGCATATGGTCACCTCTACTCAGGAAATACAGAGGAACATGAAAGACAGAGATATGTATTTTTAGTTGTACTTAAAGACCCGATATTATGCAAAATTGACTCTTGTGAGCTTTTAGCCATGTTATAACGTTCCCTCATCAAAAACATGCTTGAAAAGTTTTTAGATGTCATCCATGCATGTTCCAGTCCTGTCAAAATGCTCTGTTCCACCTTGTGATGTCATGACATGCTTGAAAGTTTTTAGATGTCATCCATGCATGTTCCAGTCCTGTCAAAATGCTCTGTTCCACCTTGTGATGTCATGTAGTGGTAGTTTTTAGGTTAGCATCTACCTTTTAGTTCAATAGAGATTGGCAATTCCAGGGCTGAAATTATCCAAATGATTCTAGTGAAGAGTTTTAAAACACATTGGATCACTTCCTGTATTACCACATGATATCATAAGGTGGAACAGAATGTTTTTTTGTTTGAGAGAAGAACTAAGTATGCAGGGTTTGTGTGAAAAGCTTGTGAATGAAACAAAACACAACTCTGGGTATGTTTTTTTGATGAGGAAACACACTTTGCAGCAACTGATACCGAAGTTACTCACAGGATAACCTCTTTTCGCCCAATCAGACTCATAGTTTCTAAGAATCATGGGAAATCAACTGCTTAAAGCGGGCGGAGTTTGAATAACTATATGCAAATAAGCACGTGACACTATCAGACAGTAGTTTGTGTGTCATGGTGCAATATCACAGCGACAGAGAGGACGAAGTGGGCGGGGCTAAAAGTTCAAGCTAAACAGGTTCCTGAATCATGGTTTGAATCAGGTACAGGCCCTTGAAGTGTAGCATGTTATTTATAATTTCATATCAGTGAAATCAGAGAAAACTTGAGAAGAACTTTTTTTTTTTTCTTTAAATTTCTTACTTTCTTTCTTTGTCACAGGCATTAAAAGTATTGTCCCTGATCCTTAGCACATTTATACAACTATTTCTCAGAATTTTATCAGTGGTATAAAATGAACTTTCTTTGAAATTTCTTATTTTTTTAAAGTTCAGTTTGCTTTTTCATTGCTATGTTTTATAACCTGTCATAATGTCTTAGAAGAAAAAAAGAGTGCTTCAGTCTATATTAGCCACCATTGTGACGGTTTAGCCCTGCTAGCGTGCTAACACTAGACATTGTGAACGTGAGTTAAAGCTGTGGTACCTGAGTTTCAAACTGTGAAATGAAAGTAAGAACTTAAGAATTTAAACCTCTCTTGTCTCTAGCTCTCACAAACCCTTAGGAACATCGCTAGTATTCACATGCATTATTTTGGGACACTAGCACAGCTTTAGAACTGCGTAATCCCTCAGTTGTACAGGGAGGTTTCATAGCAAAAGAAACTGGACATAAGTTTTAGAGTGAAGATGTTTCGCTGTTCATCCAAGCAGCTTCTTCAGTTCTGGGCATAATCGTTGAAGCCCCTAAAGAGTAAAATATGACTCAGGGACAGGTCACACTCAGTGCAGTTCAATAGACCTAGCTAATAACAGAAACTGTAAACAATTAGGTGTGTTAGTTTCAGTGTAGTTAGCTCCTCCCTTCAGACAGATATAAGGCAGTGTCCACCAGAACCCTGTCAGAAATGAAGGAGCCGCTTTTTGTCCAGTTGGCAGAATGGAATTTCTTTTGCTATGGTATTTTAGCGGCAAAATTTTTCTCAAATTCTCCAATGAAATGAATGGTATCCCCCCTTAAACCGAA
>KN469457.1:16779-37565 GCA_000787095.1 Periophthalmodon schlosseri
CTTTTTATTTGGAGTTTTATTTAAAAAAAGAAGCAGTAGTAGTTGTAGTAGCAGCAGTGGTAGTAGTAACAGCAGCAGTAGTAGTAGAAGTAGTAGCCATAGAAGCAGTAGTACTTGCAGTAGTGGCAGTAGTAGTAGTAGTAGCTGTAGTATCTGCAGTGGTAGTTGTAACAGCAGCAGCAGTAGTAGAAGTAGTAGCAATAGAAGAAGTAGTAGCAGTAGAGGTAGTAGTCATAGTAGTAGTAGCAGCAGTTTCATGTTAATATGTTAAGATTTCTACATAATAGTTCCTTGGACAGAGAGTTTGTAAATGGTCTGGTTGGAGTTGAATTGTCCCCTGGGGTCTCTTTTATTCATTTCGTTCATTTGAGGTTTCATTAGTCACCCAAAATTTCTGCACTTTTAGTCAGAGTTTGAGTCCTCACTAAGTACAGTTTTATTCAACTTTTGTCAGCAAAATTATGACACTGACAAAAACTATGACACAAATATGTGTTGTTTTTTTTTTGTTTTTTTTTACCTTTTGGGCATTTAAAAGGACAGTAAACTATAAAGGGGCCAGGAGGCAGTAGTCAGTATACTATTATGTATGAATGTTTTCACTCATTTTTCAGTCGTAAAGTGGAAGGACCTATTCTGCAAAATCCACTTTTTCAAGCTTTTGGCCAGCTTAGAGTTGTTTCCTTCTCATTTACCCTCTGAAGTTGTATTTAGAGTGATTCATGCTTATTTGAGTAATCTTTATTCTCCTGTATTCAACCGTTGTTTTCACCACCATCAGTATATGCCCACTTCTCTGAAATTACTTCGTTCTCCAATAGGAGGGCATTTGTTGTGATGTCACTTACAGCAAAGTCAGCTCCCACTGGGCACCGCAATTTTCTAATGGGGAAGTCAGTGGATTTGTTTCTTCTATTAAGTTGTTTTAGATGAATATTGTGATTTAAAATGTCCAAATTATAACACAATGTCATAGATTATAACTATAGAACAAACATAAGGTCTTCTTTAACTTTAATGCTCCTGGACATGTTAGGAATATACATTGCAAAATTGCCAATAGAATCACAATCACAAAACTTGATCAGAAAAATTGCAATAAAATATTTTCTTTAAAAGAACAGCACCTGACTCTTGAAAACACAACCAGCTCATTTTAAACTGTCTGTAGTGGTCCAAAGTTATTTCTGACGTACCTTATACATTCTGAACATCCTAATTATTCACCGCAATGAGTTTATAAGCACTTTTCACAAATCTCAAAGATCAGAGCGGAGTTTTGCTAACAACAACTAGCCTGCTAATGCGCACTTCCTGATGTTTGAACAATAAAACACTTGCAGACAGTTCACAGCCGACTTATTGTGACCTCAAGAGCTGCTTATATAATATATATGCACTGGGGCTAGATAACTTTAGCTTAAATACATGTGTACATAAATCTGGTGAAGTGACCTGAGTGCTGATTGGTTGAGCATTGATAATAGCTGTCTGTGATTGGCTAACCGCAACAGGCATGTGACAGGACACAGGAACAACGTCAAAAATGTGGTATTCCTGGTTGAATAATTCACCAGAATGACCAAGACATCCATTGAAAAGCCCCTCTCCCCCGTCCCCTCCTCCTCCGTCTCTGTCCACGCATTTGGCACACATGCAGTGCAAACCCACTCGCATCCCGACAGCTCAGTAACAGCTTGTTGGCCACGGTGTCAGATTATTGCACCGTAGAAGGCTCCTTTGTTGTCAGGCCAACATGGTGTGAAGTATTATGGTCTGTCAGCATGCAGCAGCCGATCCCCTGTCCATCTGCCTACAGTATACGCTCCCCGGACACTCCAGCACATGTTGGCGCAGAGGTGGTGGGGAGCTCGCTGTCGGCTCGCTTCGTCACACGCGATCAGAGCGAAGTGGAGCAGTGTGGAGAGGGTGACAGGACAAGAGGGGTCTATAGAATAATCAGACTTCATATAGATTTAGTTAAGCTTGGAAGTTGACAGACAAATCCAGCTATAGCTAAAATGTGAAAATGGAAAGCTAATACTTCAAAGCATCTTGGGGAAAAAGGTTAATTATATCTGTGTATGTATAGGCGTGTCATTTTGAATTAGCCATGTGTGCATCTAGGTCAAATCTCTACGAGTTATGTTTTTGAAAATACTTGGTTAATTTGTATTAGTATCAGCAACAGCAGTAGAAGTAGCAGCAGTAGCAGTAGCAATAACAGTAGGAGTAGTCGTTGTAGTAGTTGCAGTAATGGCAGTTGTAGTAGTAGCATTTGAAGTAGTAACAGTAGTAGTTGTAGTAGCAGCAGTAGCATTTGTAGTTTCTTGCTCATAAATGTATTTGTGGAGTGTATTACCAAAAATGAGACATAATAGCAGCAGCAGCTGTAGTAGTCGTAGTAGGAGTAATAACAATAACGGTAATAATAATAGTAGTAACAGCAGGAGCATTAGTACTTTCTTGCTCATAAATGTATATGTAGAGTTTATTACCAAAAATGAGACAACAAAATTCCTTTCCATTTCAGATATGGGATGCAACTATTCTTTGTCCCATATCCACCACAGCAGCAGAACCATCAGCCATCCCAGCCTCTCTACCTCCTCCTCTTCATCACCACCTTCTCTATAGGCCCAGGGTAGAGGTAAATTTCCTTTACATTTGTGTGAGCTTGGATAAAAATGACATTTTCTCCTGGACACATAAATGCATTGGATTTGCTGATATGACCACCAGCCTCTCTTTGCCTACGTCAACTCAAATCCAGTCTATTTAAATGTCCGTCTTTCACATGAATGAGTGCGGCAGGGGTAGTTTGCAGAGGTCTCTGGCCCGTATCAGTGCAGTCCAGCTGGGAGCATTGGGCCATGGGCAACCTGGTGTATGGAGGGTTGTAAAGATGTGCCGATCAGCATGTTTGTTACTGCCCCAGAAGGAGTGACCACAGAGAATACATAAGGGACAATATCTCACAAAATATTGCAAACTTGGCTGTGTCCGATTGTCCACATTATTCCCTAGTTAGGGCACTATTTAGGGCTCACGCCACTTTTAGTCGCGTCTGAGTTGGTGAAAAAGTACTGCACTCAACATTTCCCACATTGCACCTTTAAAATTGGTGTTCACTAGACCAGTCAATATAGACCACAATGCATTGCAACAGTCGGAAAAACAACAGCAGACAGAAACAGGTCTTTAACTGGACACGATGCGACTGAATGAAGCAGATAGAAGCGCTGGTTTATCTCACTGTTGATCGTGATTATGAATAAAACTCTTAAATAAACCAGTGCTGTGTACAGTTGCTAGCGTTAGCCACTTACCTTTGCTTGAGCTGTTAAAAGAGCGATAATTTACACATCTCAGACAAAAATTTTGAAAAATCTAGTCTGTTTATGTGAGATCCAGCTTGACAAAAACTTGTATGGTTATTATTAGTCCATAAAGACTTGTGCCAGTCCAATCTGATCATTATTTATGGCAGAAATCAAGTTTTATCTGAGTTTAGCCTCAGATAAAAAAAATTTTCACCCAGATGCCAGAGTCACGTGACCCGAAAGTAGTGAGCTGTGTGTCCGATTGGCTTGTGAATGAGTCACTATAGAGTCCACTAAAGAGTGTGGGACTGTGTAGTTAGGGGCTAGGGGGGACATTCAGACACAGACTTTTTTTTTGTTCTGTCATTAGATTGCTAGTTTGCCTGTTAACAGTTTCCATATTTAAGATTTTGTCCCATGTACGTGTTTGAGCAAAATATGCTTTCCCCCAAGTACAGATATATTGTAAAAGCAGCTCAGTGTTAATAATTAGAAAGCGTTTTATTGCCCAAAATTCAGGTAGTTCAGCGTGTTCCCATGCTAATTGTTGTTAGCTTTACCGCCACAGCAAAAGGCCACTCTGGTGGTGAAAAGCTCTTATAAACTCAATATGGTGAATAATTAGGATGTTCTATTCTATTTTGTTAAGGTTTTGAAGATGCAGTAAAATTACAAGCTCTGGACCAGAGAACATGTGCGTTTGTTAGTGGTGTCGCTCACCCTGATATTGCACCATTTAGGACACACAACTCTCTGGGGTATTTGCATGTAATTGTTTTCATGTGGTTCTCATCAATGTGGCTGATTGGATAAAAAATAGCATCCCTGTTGGTTATTTCTATATGGTTCTTATCCAACTAAGTGCTTTTTAAAATGCATTAGTAATATCGTTCAATGTCATTTTTCTTTTCCTCTATAATAACCGCGTTTATAAAACACTGAATGGTGCATTTACCTAAACTTGAAGAAATAAAGGTCACATACAAGGCTCTTTAAAGAATTTTTATATGGGATAGCACTCTTGCCCATCAGCTGCAAGGTTCCAGGTTGGATGCCTCCATTGTGTGTCAAGTTTTCATGTTCTGGGTGCTTCAACAGCCTTCAACATGTACAATAGACTTAGCCTCAGTCTGGTTCCCCCTGCTTGTAAATCTTAGCAGCAGATCCAGAGAAGGGTCCCCACTGCTTCTGAAAGTGACTTCAGTGACAATAATCTATCTCTGGGTTTCAAAGTGATAAAAAATTAGCACAGCTGCCCTGGCAACTAACAATTCTAAACAACATGTGTATATCTTCTGAAGGGTGAAAAGTGCTCAAAATGGGGACATATGTAGAATCGACTTCAGTGCTTTCAGTTTTCACCTATCCCCTATCCCCGCCCTCTTCTCTGTACTTTATAGCAATTATTCAAAAAATTCCAACTCATGGTCATAGGTTTACAATTAATGTAGCCATTTTTCTACAATAACAAAAGAATTTGCTGCTTGGTACAGTAAAATGTCACTATGAAGAGGCGAGGCTTATCAGTTCTGCATCAGTTTTATTACTAACCACGTTTAGATCTATATTGTATGGTATAGTTTAGTAAAAAATACCACAAAAAAAACATATGTCTTCTTTAACCTTGCCTTGTTCCAAAATAGCATTATCACGAAGTATGGCACAATCAGTGATGTGACGTTCATGAACAAGTTGGCTCTTTTGAACGGCTCTTTAATGTGAACTATTGTAACCAGATCTTTTTCTCTTTAATTTGTATACATTTTTATACTGATTTATGCTGAACCAACAAAAGAATCAGCCCAGAAGCAAAGCAGGCAACATGAGTGACAGCTGTTTGCACAAAAAAACATATCTGACATCATAATTATTATTATTATTGTAGCGTGACGTTTTATTTAGATGATGCATAGTTTCAATGGGTAAACACACTCCCACTCTTAGTTTGACCCATTTTAAACAAACTGATTTTGCCTGGCAAATCCAGAATGATCTCTCTGTATTTTTTATACGGATAGACATCAGTCTGGTGCCCAAGTCCTCTGTTACGTCTCAAACTTGGTCAAACGTGATCATCCAATCAGATTTGTTTCTTTCAGTGACGCAAGTGAAATGAAGGAGCTCATTGGTCACCTATGATTTACAAGTAAAATCAAATTGATCTCACCTCAGATTAACATAGTTTGGTGCTTAGATAATTGATTCTGCAGAAATCCGCCATGTTTTTCAGCCCCTGTGATATTATTTTCCTTTCTTTTTTCCAATATGGACTGACCATGCCTGTCCCTGATTGGCTAATCCACCTGTCAATCACGCACATTTGAAAACAAGGAGATTCACCAGAGACCAGACTCACATCTTTGTGAAGTATTGAAGAAGTGTGTGTTCTGGATCCCAGGCAACCTGTAATTAGTTTGTAGATAAAATTAGTTCTGACATTGGCCTGTGTCATATAAATAAATAAATAAAAAGTAAAAGAGCCAATCTGGACGGCTCTTTGAAAGGAACACATCTAAAAGGTTGATACCATAAAAAAGAAGAAAGTCCCATCTCTTGGCATCTGTGAAAACAACTACTACTACCCAATTAAAATATTCACTTGTTGATGACTAAAACTACCTGTCTGCTAATGTCACCCCTAACTGTGCTGTCTATAGTATAGCCTGCTAACAGATGCTGAGACTAGTTTGAAGTACATCAGTGTCTAACAAAAACTCCAGTCCCCCCAGATCTAGGCTTCTAAAACGCCACTTATGTGTATGTGATGTGAGAGTGATATGAACTCTGGGACAGTACCCGGAGAATGTAAGTTTGCTGACACTAGCCGTATGTCCTATCTAAACTGTCTATTAGCTTGTGAGCGCAGTGCCAAAGTGCTGAGCAGGTGCAGACAGCTAGCATAAAGGGGACATGTTACGCTTCGTTATCTGGATTTTTCGAATATGTCTGCACAGTTTTGCAATTGGAAGTCACGTTTTATGACATGAAATAAATAGTATATGTCAGGTATAGAAAGCGCATTTTGCAGCACTTTTGTTTTGCCTGTGAATCCTTAGATTAGATGTTTGATGCCCCCTGCTGTTGACAGTAGAGAGTGAAGCTGTTTGAAAGGACAAAGCAGCGTGGCTATTCAACATGATGTGAAAAGTTATATGCTATCTATTGTAATGTATTAAATGACTTCTGGTATGTTTTGGATGACAACATAATACACTGGTAGGTAAACAGTTAAAATGACATAAAATTACATCAAGGACAGAAATGTGGATTAAGTGCAAAAGTTAATAGAATTTTGGTTAAAACAAGAAAATAATCGTGTTTGCCCAAATCTTGAAAGTATAGCAAATGAAAATTCAATTCTGCCAAATGGACAAAAGATTTTAGAACAAAGACATTTCATTGCTCATCCAAGCAGCTTCTTCAGTTCTGGTCAGGTTTCTGGTGGGACACTGTCTGAAGGGAGGGGCTAACTACATTGAAACTAAGGAGGAACAGAGATTTAGTTTAGCACATAGTGACATGAAGATGATAATGGTAGTGGAGCTGTAAAAATCCGAGGCACTCTTGTGCAGAAAAATGACAAGTCCTTTATTAAGACAGGGACCAGCCTACACGTTTCGACACCTATCTTCATCAGGGCATAAGTGTCAAAATTTTACACTTAATTTGTTATTGTAATTTTTCTACACAAGAGTGCCTTGGATTTTTTCAGCTCCAGTACCATTCACATATTCACGTTGGTATGTGCTAAGCTAACTCTGTGTTCCTCCATGATTAATGGCCTTATCCTTGTAGAGCACCTGTGTAAATACATACATACATACATACATACATCCTTCTATCTGACTCACTACAGCCCCACTGAAGCACTCACCTTTATCTCCTGTTTACGTTGAAATGAACTTGGATGAGCAGCAAAACATCTTCACTCTAAATTCTTTTGTCCAGTTGACAGAAGTGAATTTTGTTTTGCTATGGATACTACCTGGACGACTAAGAGATTACACAGACATCTTGGAACTGTAACAAAAAAGGAATCTTTATTTTCCCTGGCAAGTCCAGATATCTCTCTGTAAGTGTTATATACAGGGATATCAAATCAAGTTCAAACATGGCCGTCCAATCAGATTTGTTTACTTCAGTGACACCTGTGATACAAAGGAGCTCATTGGTCACCTACCAAAATCAAACTTCTCTCACTTCAGATTAACAGAGTTTAGTGCTTTGCTCATTGATTCTGCAGAAATCCACACTGTTTTTCACCCTGCTGTGATATTTTTTTTCTTATTTCCTTGTAAGCAGCCATATTTGTTTTGATATGGACGGCCCATGCATGTCCCTGTTTGGCCAGACTCACATCTTCAAGTATTGAAGAAGTGTGTATTCTGGATCCCATGTAAATGACATATAGTTTAAATGACTAGAATATTGTGGAGAATTCAAGTCAGTTCACTGTATATTTATGTACCTTGGATAAAAAGTTGACCTAGCATATTTTGTGATGTCCTCCGTGTTGGCTCTATACCTTTCCCTCTAAGCCTGGCCGACCTCAGGCTCCTGTGCAGTGTGGCGTGGTGCTGTAGGACAGGTTTAAGCTCATCATTACACAGTCCTTGTGATGATCGGATGGTTCGGAGCAGTCGCCTTCTGCTTTTAAGTTTGTGCATGTACATCGCTGCCTAAAGGCTTACCTAAAGGCACATTTATTTCATTTGATCTTCAGCCAATCAAATGGAATTAAGTATGTGAGAAGCTGTATACATCTTATCTTATGGACGTGGAAAGACTAGGGTTATGGATTTATAGAGTTAAAGGGCCCATATTACACTATTTTCTGATGTATGTTATAATCTAGTTTCCTCATCACAAACATACCTGGAGTGGTGTTTTGTTTCATTCACACATGTTTAACACACAAACCCTGAATATTTAGGTTTATTTAGTTATTCTCTCAAACAGAAAACACTCTGTTCCACCTTGTGATGTCATGTGATAGCATGGGAAGTGCTCCATTGTGGAGCACTATTCATCTCTACTGAACTAAAGGTAAAAGGTAGCTGTTGACCTGAAAACTACCTAGTTTTGGAGAAGTTAAAAATTGTACTTCCTGGTTGGACATGGGCAGCAGATACGACATACGTAAAGGTAATTCCATAACTGTTACCTATAGCAACCAAAATGCTAACAAGGACCAAAGCGTGTCTAATTTACACAATAGTTATGATTAAACTAATACAAATGAATGACAACACCTCTATTTTAAATCAGTGCTTAATCTGCCAGAACAATGACTTCCTTGTGTGTAGAGGCATACCATTTTACAACTCACCGCTACTTCCTGTATTTTTGTACTTTTCTTCTCAAACTTTTTCACAAATTGCCATTTAACTAATGTAAACCTTTGATAAATATTTAGCACAGGTACTATCCCACCAAACCAAGTCATGATTAGAAAAACATGAAAACTTGTCATATGCACGTTAAGAGTATGTCAGGTGACAAAATCCAACCTTTTTCAACATTTTATTTTGTGTAGCAATTGCGAAATATGAATGAATTGGATTGATTACATCACCCTATACGCTTTTTGAGATGGCCATTTAGTGATAATAAAAATGCCATGAGTCTCAATACGTACTTGGATACCTGCTGCATGTAACAGTGCTGTCCAATTTACATTAGGCGCAGACTAGGAGAGGCGTTCATCTGCACGAGGTAAGAAATAGCCAGGAAAATATTAGACATGTTTACTCACTTGCTTCAGTGTGCTTATTTGACCTAACTGTAGACTGGGACAGGTTTTGGGGCAAAAACAGTTGATTGTTTAGCGTGCTCGGAATTTCCTTTGCATGCAAACAGACTGAATGATGGGTCAAACGCAGAGGACGCATTTGGGGAAAATTGCACTGGTTTATTACAGCCCTTAAACATACAAAAAGTACATTAAAAAGTACAACATTCAAAGTAAGCTTAACTACGTTAATACCAATCTGGTGAGTCCTATGGTGGTGCCCTCTTGGACCCAGTCCCCTGCATCTCCCCTCCACACTTCCCCTTGCTCTCTGGAAGCCCTTGCCTGGTGCACTAAACCAGTATGGTCTGACATTTGCACCAATTAGCCCACGTTCATCCGCCACTGCTTTGTCACAGCGGGCCCTCCTTTCAAAGCCTCCCCGCGCTAAGTTTGCATTCTGGAAACATACTTGAGCACACAAGGTTAAAAGCTCGGGTGGTTTCAAAGAGTTTTTATGGGAGTTTGTCTTCATTATGCTCCTCCAGCGCAGAGCCGAGTTTTGAAGCTGATAAGTGCTCAAGGTTGTTTCTGCAAAGTGCCAACTATATTCAAGTTAAAAAGCGACGTCGGAACAAACCAGGCACATAATTATGTATTACCTCAACAAGCTGTTCGCAGACATGCTGGCAAAGAGAGCTAGAGAAACCTCGCACGGATGCTTTATAGATATTAGAAAGAATAGATGCGGAGGTACGAAAACTCATCTCCATTGGGGATGAACTTTTAAAATACACTCACTAGTAGGTTTGGACATCTTACCTGGCTGGCCAAGAATGCACACAGCTCTAATACTTGATGAAAATGTATAGTCTGGACCATAGACTGTGTAAAGAAGTGGACTAAGGGAGTGTGACATCACCCACAGAGTTCGGCTCCAGTCAAATGAAGCTCATTGAGGCTAGCAGTTATAGGGCAAATTTGGAGCCAAGTTGCATATTAGGAATTTCGAGTATCATAGCAACCAAAGAGCCAATGTGGAGCGAGGCTGTTGAAGGTAATGCCCCTTCCCACAGGCACCGCTGGTTTAGCAGGGAGCGGGCGCTTAATAACGCTGTCAATCAAACCTGTTGCTAACACTAGCGGGAGTGACCTCGGGGAAAGAAGGCACCTGATTTGTTATTAATGTCCATATCTTGAGTTACGGACACAATAGTGAAAAAAAAAATACCAGGATCATGTAGCGCTTGTTAATACGAACATTTTAAGACCAAAATGACGAGCCTGACAGCAGCAGTTACAGAGAGAGGGGCCACAGTTGTCAAATGTAAAATGAATTAGCCAGAAGTGCCCATGCTCACTTACTATTTGGAACGCGGCGGCTAGCAGGTTAGCTATGTCCATTTATATATACAGTCTATGATCTCGATACTGTTTTTTTTTTATCTGACATAGTTCAGATGAATGTGATTGACAGGTGGAGTAGCCATTATGCTAATAGATACATGGAGCTAATGACAACAAAGGAAAAATTCACTCTCAAACATTGATTTGTAACTCAGTAACTACTTGTCCATGTTAATTCAATTTACTTAAAGCAAAAAAAACCAAAACAAAAAAAAACAAAACAAAACACACTCTTTTTTTTGGGTTAAAAAGTTACACGGTGAGTGTTTATCTGGACCTACATTTTGGTTGATTTGAACACTCTGAGTTTGTATTAGTTGTATAATCACTGTATATTAGACTGTAATGTACTGCTCATTGTTTTTCCAGCTTGACTGAACACAGAAAACCTCACTCTGAGGTCTGAGTTCCAACCTTTGAGGACAACTAGAACGCATCTTAATTAGCGTTTTTATCCTCTGCAAACCAAGAAGTAAAGCTGGAGTGCTGTTAGCACGCTAGTTGCTTTAGCATTACAGAGACAGCAGAAGGCTTCTGGAAGTTGTTAAACTAGTTTATAATCTCATCACTGTGAATAATTAGGATGGTAGGAATTGATTAGGAAAGTGAAGAATAACTTTGAACTGCAGCGAAGTGTTTTAAATGAACTAGTTGTTTTTCTCGTTTTCAAGCCTTTTTAAAAAATCGGGTACAGCGCCTATAACTTTTTAATGACTTTATATATGTCTCCCACACAGTGCATACATTAAAACAACTTTATTAACTCCAGACATGGGAGTGGTAGTTTTCTCGTCAAGATTTCATCAGACAACTGGCACTAATCAACATATAATGCATGCGTAATTATTAAAGGCAAATCCCGTTATTAATTTCATACCGGGAGGCTGTATAACGCCCAAGCTCTGAATCCCTAAGTCTGCCGGTAATCCAAGCTAAATATAGAGCTGCTTAAAACAATGGTGCCATGTAATTAGGTTCCATTAGCATTTTGATGTCGTGTAAATGAATTTCTTTTGCATCTTTATGTGTATTATACAAGACATAATATACATAATCAAAATGTTTACTTTGGCGCTGATGATGATTGACAGCGGGCTATTCAAGTGCAGTCAAAAAAAACAGGAATAAACAGCGTCAGAATGCTAACGTGATTGGAGCCCTGCGTTTGCATTGACAGTGCAGATTATATATTCAAAGTAATTCAGAGAGAAAAAAAAGAGTTACGAAAGTTAGTGAGATGTGCTAAAAATCATTAAGCAACAAACATTAAATTGAGTTGTTGAGAATGAAGCAACGTTTGTGCACCAACAGGGCTTTATAAATTATAACTAATATACAATGTTTAAAATTGCTCATTTGCAAAGTTAAAATAATGGCGGCAGCAGCAGTAATAAAAACACACTTTATTTTGGCTTCGACTGTCACACGTATTCCACAAAAGGGGTTAACAGCAGCTGTCTGCTCCATCAAACTGTAGGCTACATTTACATGCATGTTCTAAGTCCCTGCAGCCCTGGATGTCCAAACTTTTTTTATATCAAAATACAGATGAAGTAGGCCAATCAAGGGCCATAGACTGGTGCTCAATGCGAGGAATAACTCAACTGGTGCATTTTGGACAGCTGAGACTGAGCCAACAGAGCTTTATTCATGCCTAGATTCTCAAAAGTACACAGACACATATGCAGTAAGAAGTACAGTTTATGGTCATTTGCTCAGAGGGCTGCATTTGGCCTCCAGTCATTGTTTGGACATGCCTCTTCTATGTGCGGCGCACACAAAAACATGTGGTCTTACTCTAAGCAAGCTTACATCTCCACTGTTATGGAGCTTGGCCTGTGCCCGCCTCGCCCTCCACGTTTGTTTTCAGCCGCATGTGCCTTTCGATATTTGCATATACTGCCTGAGCCCTGACATCAGAGGTCTGGTAGGTCTGTTTCCCATCTCTACTGGGTTGGCTCCTGACATCTGCTGCTGTGGTTGGTTTATGGGCTTCCCACTCCTCCAATCCCCTGTGCGCCTGTGTGCACCTACCTGAGCCTGGCTAATAAAAGTGCCAAGCTGGACTGTAGTGTCAGCTTGCCTCGCTCAGAGGTCTCATTTGCGTAACCTGTTAATTTGTGAAATTGTGTAATTACTATAGTTGATACACTAGAGGTCACCTTTTGTTGTTTGTTTTGGTGACG
This sequence comes from Periophthalmodon schlosseri, assembly GCA_000787095.1. Taxonomy (NCBI): domain Eukaryota; kingdom Metazoa; phylum Chordata; class Actinopteri; order Gobiiformes; family Gobiidae; genus Periophthalmodon; species Periophthalmodon schlosseri. The sequence continues at coordinate 29,427 of KN469457.1, forward strand.
GCCAATTTGGCTTGGCCCCCGGGCATTGGTACTTTATTTTGATTTATCATTATACCCTCTATGAGAGTCTCTTTCTGTTATTATGTATTTATGAAAAAACGTAGCTGCTTAATATTCACCATTTAACATCTTGGTTATTTATGTTCCTTTCTACCCTAGGCTATAACTGCGTTGTAACATCCACAAACCTGACTTTTGGTGGAGGGCCTTTTCCATGGAAATGTTGTTCCTTTGGCTGTAATATACCACACTATGGCATAAAATGTAAAGCATGTGTACTGGTCGGTTGACTTCCTGATCAAAACTGCAGAACTGATTCTCTGTTGCTGGCCCCATCGCTACATAGTATTTTTGAAAAATGGCAACCAACATTTTAACCCCTATGACACAGTCTAAAGACAAAACCTAAAACTCAAATGACTCACTCTGTCTAAACTAATGAAGTAAAACCATTAGAACATGGGCACAGGCTCAGAAGTCCATTTTTCATCATTTGTCGTCTTTAATATTTAACAGTGTTAAAGTGTTAAAGAGAACCTCCCAGAGCAGTAGAAGCATGACACAGCAGACACTTTGAATTTGTCTCCAGTGCCAGATTGCAGGCTGTGTAATCATTGGGAGCCTTGGGCGTTTGCGGAGGAACAGACAAATAATGTTAGCCGGGCTCCTAAAGATTTGTGATGAATGCGTCTGTGCGTGGCTGAATGCTGACTGGACTCTTCTGCTGTACTCAGGGAACACCGAGGAGAGACAGAAGAGGCTGCAGACGAAATCAGACTCAAGCTAATGTGTCTTAATGCCCAACATGTTATCAAGTAGAGATGGGAGTTTGAATTCGGTCCTAGCCTAGTCATATTGTTGTTGTGTTCATGGCAAGGGTGATAGAACTGAACGGAGAAATATCAAATTGCGACTGTGATTAGATTTGCGATTTGTTTCTGTTCAAAATTCATATTTTAAACGTGTCCAGAAGATCTGACAAAAACACTGAAATAAGAACTGACAAATGTTATGGCCTTCTTTATCCTATTGTTATCTATCTCTTTGACCCAACCTTCGTGATACTATCTGTTACTCACAGGCATATCTCGTTTGTTAGCCTACGGGACGATGTATGCAGCGGCCTGGAGCCATTTGGACTAGATTAAAACTGGCACGATTATTTTGATAGTATAAATACACTGTGTGTATGTTCATTTGGGAGCTGAGGGCGAGACGACACTCTGTTAAGGACAACAGCTCTTTGACGATTGTGTGCACAACTGACTCAATAAATCAGACTTTTTGATTCAAGGCAGCTTCTCTGTTTGTCCTCTGTTTTTAATGTTTTTACTATTAGAAATTCCATGACACAAACTAATACATGAATCAACAATTCCAAAATGTTAGGGTACAATTACAACAAAAACATTAAATAAAATGGCCAAAACTGCAAAATGTATTTAAAATAAATTATGTCAAAATCTCGTCTTGTCTTGTTCTTGTGGACTCAATCTCATGTCTCATCTCGGCTTGTGAAAATTTCGTCTCGTCAATAAGAAGTAGACTGAAGGAGTGTGATGTCACCCACAACGTTTGGCTCCAGTCAAATCGCACCACTGGTTTAGCATGGAGCAGGCGCTTAGCAACGCTGTCAATAAAATCTGTTGCTAACGCTAGCGACGGAGCGACCTTGGGGAAAGAAGGCGCCTGATTTGTCTGTTATTAATGTTCATATCTTCATTTATGGACACAATAGCCAAATAAAAATACCAGGATCATGTAGAGCGGGTTAGCGCCACCCATAGAGAGTGCCGGGTCGGCCGGGTGTGAAGCGCAGCCCACAAGGGCCGTTCAGTGCTGCTTGTGGCTTTAATTGTTCTTTGTCTTTGAAAGGCTTGTGATGACTGCAACATTGTTCAGTGACAATGTGTACAACAACATGATATTTGTAGATCCTAGGCTGCAGTAGAGAGTTAATCCATTGCTTCAAAGGATGCAAGTTTGAATACCACTCCTGACAAAAAAGATGGTGAAGCAGTCAAATCTTCACCTTGGCAGTTCGATTCCAGCTTCCACTGATGAAAACTGTTGTTGTTTTCTTGAGCAAGACACTTAACCAACCTTGCATCCCTGTGTCTGTGTACACTGGTGTATGAATGTGTGTGTGGTTGGTGGCGGTGGCTTCTTGTGCGCTGGAGGCCGATTGGAGATAGAAAAGTGCTATGTAAATGTGACCATTTTAGATGACATTTAAATGTTATGTTGATTCACCTACGTGGTATGTTTTTAATGCTTTTAAGAGTGTCATTGGGATGAAATACCATTTCAGTCTTTGCTGTGATATCATCTTGCCCATGATGTTGTTTCTGAAATTTAAAAAGCCCTCCTGGGGGGTTAACCAGAGACAACATATAGTCTCCTAATCCATTGCAGTTGATAATGAAGTTGGTACCACTTACTTTTTCCTTTTAAAAATGTGCAGCAGACATCAAATCAAGATTGGTTTACCTGGCCAGCCAAAACCATGTGCTTTGACAAAAGTTTATTAAGATGTGTGGGCCTGGAACCATATCCTGTCTGGGTGAGGGTGAGATTGGCAGGTGGATTAACCATCAGTGAAACGCATGGTCCGTTTGCGTCAAAACAAAATAAGACTAGAGACTAAGAAACAGCAATGCACCAAAATGTTATTTATCTCAGATAAAAGAAGTATTTTTTTAGTTCTGAATGAGAGGAGAATATTCAAGAGGAGATGTCTTCTGCATTTGAGAGACACGTGAAACAAATGAGCAGCTGTGGTTGGACCATCCCAAGTCCGGACAGAGGTTTTTCACACTCTGTGGTCCGAATCCCTTCTGAATGTGAACAGAATGTAGAAGGTTGGTCGGACCAAAAATTCTTTTTTTCTTTATCTTTATTTAGAGAGCACTTGGGCTCTCTTTTTCATAAGTGTTTAAAACAAACAAAAGAAATAAGTATATAAGTCCATATAAAACATTAAAAACAGGTGCAGGCGTGAGTACAAAGGTTCGTTACCAGATTGTTAAATTGTGATTGTGCCACCAATGTATCCATTTTTGCTTGTCTTTGAAATATATTCCATTTTTGTGAAGGAAACAGCTAAAAGCCTCTTTCCCGTCTCAGTTTTGGCGCGGCTAGTCCTTGCCTTATGCAGTCATGTGATCTGGTATTAAATGTTCCAGTATCAATGATTACCTTACCAGCAGATGAGTTTTTGAAGTAGTCCCTTACAGATACATTTCATACAGTGCTGTTTTCTTCTAACAGACAGTGATGGCCACCCCACTTTTCCATAAAGAAAACAGTGATGGGTTTCAAATCCATCACCTGTAATAAAATGAAGGGCAGAGTGAAATAGTGGATCCAACAGTTTCAAAGCAGAGGCTGAAGTCTGCGTGTACATCACATCCCCATAATCCAGAACGGAGAGGGAGGTTGCTTTCTTTCTGTAGTTTACTGGGATACAATATTTGTTTCTGTAATAAAATGATAATTCAACTTAACATCAACACTTTGGAATTTTAAATAACAATATTAAACTCCGTAATTACAAAACTTGAAATTCTGCGGTAGGTTTTTGCCTGTGGTTTCATCTGTCTCTCTGTTTGAAAGCTGTAAAGGAACGTGACTGGATACAGGCTCGGCACACACGACTGCACTAGAGTGTGAATAGCTCTGATTTAATTAGGAGCTCATTTGGACTCATTATACAACTGCAAACAATATGGAAATGAGCTCCCGGGTTTCTGACACGAGCTTGACTTTGACCGGGGAGACGGATGACAAATGCAGAAAAAAACATGAATGCTTCACTTAGGCATCGAAGACGCTGTCAACTGTTTGGGGGAAAAACGCAAGAACTGTCATTGTTTATTATTTTCAAATTATAAGGGGGAAATTTATAATGTCAAGTAGTTATGAAAGACTATTCAGATTGCGGACCACGCTGATGAAATTTCAAAATCTAGAAATATGCAAATTTGAGTGTTTGACAAATGAGCACAATGAAAAAAGAAATCTTGCACTATATGTAATGACTTTGGTTAGTAGAGCTAGTAGGACCACCAGTTGCCTCACAATGAGAGGGTCTGAGGTTGGATTCCCGGTGGGTCCTTGGAGCGGTTTTACTCTTGGTCCTTGGTTTCCCCTATTAACCTAAAACATGCACAATAAACTAATCCTTCAGCTAAGTTAGTCCTGACCAAGCCTAGCTAAACAGATCACTCCAGTGGCACAAATGCAGAGGACAAATTTGTCTACCACACAAGGACAATGAGTTCCTTAACCTCAATCTCCCATCCACCCATCACAAAACCATTCTATGAGAGTGGGGTTTGACTGTCAAACTACTATACCTGCCTACTACATGTGAATGGAGAGATTTAAAGTGCTGCAGTGAGTTCCTGATGGGTTGTGGGAGTGAGTTTCAGAGAGCGGGGGCGGTGCCAGCGAAGGCTCTGTCCCCCAAGGTTCGCTGCTTTGTCCTGATGAGATTGTGAGGAGGTTGGTGTCAGTTGATCTGAGGTGGTGGGTGGGATGGTGCTGATGGGGGAGGTAGGTGAGATAGGGAGCAGCCAGGTTATGCAGGGACTTGTAGGTGATGAGGAGGAGCTTGTGTTGGATGCGGTATTGTATGGGGAGCCAGTGGAGCTGTTTGAGGACAGGGGTGATGTGGTCTCTGGAGCTGGTGTGGGTGAGGAGGTGGGTGGTAGAGTTCTGAATGTATTGCAGTTTTTGGAGGTGGGTGGAGGGTAGAGGAGAGACGGTAGAGAGAGGGGTGAGGACGGGCAATGTTTTGGTTATGTGGCTGATGTGGGCTCTGAATGAGAGGGAAGGGTCCATGATGGTGCCCAGGTTGCGTTCAGAGGAAGAGGTAACGTTGTGGCCATTGAAGAAAAGAGAGATGGTTATTAAAAGGTGTTCAGTGTGATCCTTCATTCGTCAAAGATTTTGAAAGATGCACTTGAACGTGAACCAAAATTTGCGCATTGCATTAAGTGGCCTTAGAAGAAAGTATTATCAAAAAATGACAGTGAGACGAATTATGAAATAAATCTATTATGCCCAAACTTTGTCTTCATTACTACACTGGTGCTTTGCTATTAGCTAAAGGCCAAGATGCTAAACCTGAATTGCTCTTGTTGGATATTTTGAAGAAATAAAAGAGTTGAGCTTATAAAGTTGATCGATAGAGAGGGAAGTGATACCAAAGACTAGACCTGTCATAATGACAATTTTTAAAACCCCTTTAGAAATGTGTAATCTTGTTAAAAACCTGCTGCTATAAATAAATAACGAGATTAAACACTTAATGTCATAGAAGTTATTGATTTAACCATCTCAAACTATAGGGTGACCAGATTTTCAAAGTTCAAAACTGGGACACACCCGGGTTGAGATGGTTGGGATGGTTGGTATAAATAAAACTGTGAAAAGAGAGTGTAACATTGTCCATTTTCTCCTCACTTGTGTCAGTCAGAATCTGAGGAACTTCTGTTGGTGCATTTTTTGCCTTATGTTCATTTTCAAGCACAGTTTTCTGTATTTTAGCTAAACAAACGACATTATATTCCCCTCTTTACTGTTGGCAGGTATCAAATTGATCAAAATGGGGACACTTGGGGCATTTCTTGTGTAAAACTGATAGAAATCACTGATTTTGGATAAATCTGTTGGGACAGGGGTTACAGGGCTCAAAACTGGGACTGTCCTGGGTATATGGGGACATCTGGTCACCTTATCTTACTACAGAAAATAACAAAAGGTTCCCTGCTAGTACTACGAAAAAGTGCCCCAAAAAATATTGTTCCAGCTATAATTGAACAAGAAGTCGATATAGTAATCATCGTGACGGGCCTTCCAAAGAGCAGATGCTTCCATAGTCAAAGTTTGTTGGTCTGATATAAATGAGAGCATTTTTAAAAACTTATTTATGAAGTAGAAATGTGAAAAAATGGCTGCCTTGTTTTCTCTTATCTAAATGACTTTGCTGTTCGCTGTTGTGTTGTATGATTTGTGTTTTGTCAGTACATTTGGGTCATTTATTTTCCATATCGGTGGAGGAATGGCGAGGCAGATGGTTGCGTTTGTTCATGGTCGTTAGAAGGCTCTCGTCTCGCCCGGTGCTTCATTGGAATTTGCATTTAAATGTGTTCGACCTTGACACTTTGCGCGTGCTGCCTTCTCTTTGTTGCTTCGCACCTTTAATTGGCTAATTATTTTGGGTTTTGTGCCGGGCTGGCCTCGCCATCCCTCTTCTCTCATCTTCTGCGAGGCAATATTCGCCATAATGCAACCAGTTTTCTCACTAATTTTGATTTATTTTAGAAAATGGAGTGGATTTTCTTGGGCAAAACTACCTCTTTATAATAATCTGCAGGTTGGGTGTGAAGGGTGCTGTTGGTAGTCAGGTTTGTGAGTCAGTGGTATCTCTAATGACCAACTGACTGTGACCCATTTGGATGTTGCTCAGAAAGCAAACAAAGAAATAATGTTAGCGCTAGACAGAAGTGCTAATCCGTGAGGAAGCGTGGCGCAGGTGGCAGCTAACGGCTAACAGCCAAAACAAAGAGGTGGAATGTTGGGTTTGTTCTTCTAATGTTTCAAAACAAGGTGGTGTCCAAGTCTACTTTGAAATCTAGCACCAAAATTCTCAACAGCAAAGTAGGTTTAAAATGTGTGGTATATGACAGTACTTTTGAGATTATGTTAATGTATGATAATCTGCACTCCGAGCAGAGGTAGACAGTTTTCAGAGTTTTTCCAAGTAAGTTTACTCAATATTATTTAAAATTATTTGGATCAGAAATGAGCTAAAAACATAAAAAAAGAAAGAAAGATCACTTTATAATATATGCCTTTGATTTATATAGCGCATAGTGGGTGAAGTATCTTGCCAAAGGACATAACAGAGGGGGTATTTTACTTCTATGGGGTATTAACTGCTAACACATAACATATTTAGATCACCATGTTACCCTTTATTGTTTTGAAACTGATGCTAAGTCTCCCCTCCCTTTGCTCTCTGTGCTAAATCACTCTTCCTTCAGAGCGCTATCACAACAATATCAAAACATTCTTGTAGACTATAAATCCAACCACTAATTCCAAGTAAAACATATCACTTGTAATAAATGTTCAATCCGTCTTAATGCCAATGCAAATCAGTTATAGGCAGCAACTTGATGTATAGCTATTTGAGGAAGGGCATCCAGCTTTTGTTCAAATTCAACTATATCATTACAAACCCCACTAAATTTCAAGTTTCCAATATACATTTCCTGGTCTCCTTCTTCCTGCAACATTAAGTCACATGTCAGCTTTAATCCCGTCTGATTGGTCGATCACTGCCCTGACTGCCACACTCTGGAGTGCTTGTTTCCTTCACTTAGACTTATATACTTTGACTCGTATAAAAGGTGCCCTTGGAAATATCCCCCCTGACAGCAGCTTTAGTGCTGTAGTGAAACATTTGGCCCACTTTATCAATTCATATTAATTGCTACGCTTATTGCTTATTCGGCTATTCCGACTTGCTTTTGATTAATAGCGGTAATTAGGTACATTTAGAGCTTGAGCAGGCAGCGATAAACTAAGCATCTGCAAAGAAAATAGTTCCAGATTGGTGCAAGAAACAACTGGGTTTAAGCGCAGGGTAGGAGGCTTGACACTGATTGGTTATTGCAGCTGTCAATCACCTCGAGAGCCTCTCACTTAGCATATTATTGGGTGAGGCTTTTATGGCAAGGTACAATACCATGGAAAGAAAAAAAAAGGCTAGAGAAAACTTGCTGTTGATTCAGTATAAAACTTTATTTATTAGAAAAAACATTGAAACCATTGACATACGTTAAATGCACTGTACCTGATTTTTACAGTCTGAAAAACATGAAAAACAGAACTAGTTCATTTAAACATTTTGCAGTGGTCCAGTTATTCCTCACTTCCTTATGCATTCTGAACATCCTAGTTATTCACCGTGATGAGTTAATAAGTGCTTTTCACAACTTTCAGCGGAGTTTTGCCATGATTGTAAAGCTAACAACAGCTAGCATTGGATTTATTTTGAACTCAATAGCTGCTTATACAATACATCTGTACTGGGCAAGACACATTTTGCTCAGATGGATTAGGGAA
>KN469457.1:37639-54658 GCA_000787095.1 Periophthalmodon schlosseri
TATTGATGTGCATTTTTTGTGCATGATAATATTTTTTTCTGACAGATCTTATTATTTCAAAATTTAAGCTATTCAGAAATAACATTTAAAACTTTCAGAAGCTTACACTAATTCAGACGAATAAAAAATGTGAACATAATAAAACATGTCTGACTTCATCAGTATTATTCAAACACTTTTTAGAGTTTCTTATTTCAAATGATATAGTATCCACAAACTAACATTTAAAACTTCCAGAAGTTCATACAAACAATTTAGTCTTAAGTCTATACAAAATTTAAAACATCTAAATTAATATTCAAGTTAAGTATTTATTTATTGCATGAAGTCAGGATATTTTGTTCCCAAAATAATCTCAGCCTTCAAAGTTGCTATTCTCCAAAGCCTCTTTAGGATCAGTTCTAGTTGTATGTGTTGCAGATATGTGGAGTGTGTTAAATAGAATTAAAGTGTTTACATGGAAGTCTCACACTGGATGTTATACAACAGGTGTTGATTGATATGTGACGTTTGCCTGCAATACTTTACGGACTTTAAAAACAAGGAGGAGTGCTTTAGATTACCACATAATGACATCACAAGGTGGTACTTCGGTAAGACTATAATGTAAGATTAATACGTAGCCTATGCTGTCAATGACACAAACCATTACGTTGTTTATCCATGAAAGTAAAATGAAATTGTGCTCAGGTGATCAGTAGTTGATATCAGTTGTTATAATTTGGGCCTTAGTACTATTTTACCAACACAATTTGCTTAAAAATAAATAAATAAATAGATAATTAAAAGCAAGTCCCTCGCCTCCCGCTCTTGCACCTCAGAAGAGTCACACCTCCGAGTGCTAGGACCGGAGGAAGCGGAATTGGCCAAAAGAATTCTCAGTTCACACTCTCCCAGTGGCGTCCGCAGTCACCAAACCCCAATCCAATTAAGAAGAAGTGAAACCAGTTCAACCACCTTAAAACAAACCCCCCAGACAGGGTTGTTTCTGTACACTGTCTGAAAATGCAGCAATAGTCTTCATGGCTTTCAGGTTCAGGTTATATGGTGCCATTTTGAGGACGATTGACCCTTCAAAAGTTATATATAAGTTGTGAAATGTGCTTGTGAAGTCGTCATTGCGAATAATTAGGATGCTAGAAATGCGTTAGGAAAGTGAGAATTCATTTGGACCACTGCAAACTGTTGTTTCAGTTTTTAAGAGCCAAGATTATTATTATTAATTAATTTCAAATAATTTTAGCTTATTTACATATTTTCTCTTTTCCATTGTAGTTGCATCCAAAAGAGTTACCTTGGGCCGCCATCAAGCTATGAACGGCCCTGCTCATGCTAAAATATTCAGGTCTAAAGACACAACTAAATTCCACCCACAGATTTACCTAAAAACATGGAATAACCAGCCAGCCATGAAATGCTTCAGTCCAAAGTCTGTAGAAGCTTAATTAAAAGTTTGGTACGATGAGGAAATATTGTTGGGAAGTGATTTCAGACAGTGGTAATTATTCGTCTCTGATCTGCATATGTCTGACAAAGCAGCAGATGGCTACGCTAGCAGTCACAATACATGGACGGGTTTGAGAGTAAACAAGAAAGAGAGGCGCCCGGTACAGACATCTATCAAGCTATCAAAGCAGGATCCATGCCTAGCGGTTAAAACGTTACGCTGAAAGATTTTTAGAAGCATTTGGGCATTTTAAAAAGAAATCCGAATGTCTGAATGTCCACACTATTCCACACTTAGGGCACTATTTAGGGCTCACGCCATTTTTAGTCGCCTCCGATTGTCCACTTGGTGAAAAAGTAGTGCACTCAAAATGTCCCACAATGCACCTTGAAAAGTTGTGGGCATCAGTGGTCACTAGACCAGTCAATATAGACCACAATGCATTGCGAGAGTTGGAAAAACAACAGCGAACAGAGACAGGTCTTTAACTGGACACAAGACGACTGAATGACCCAGATAGACGCGCTGGTTTATCTCACTGTTGATGCTGATTATGAATAAAACACTCTTAAATAAACGTAGCTGTGTAAAGTTGCTATCGTTAGCCGTTTACCTTAGCTTGAGCTGTTAAAAGAGCGATCTCAGACAAAAAAAAAAAAGAATACTCCAATCCATTTATGTGAGATCCACCTTGACAAAAACTTGTACGGTTATTATTAGTCCATAGATACTTGTGCCAGTCTAATCTGATCATTATTTATGGCAGAAATCAAGTTTATCTGATAAAACTATTAGATGTAGTGAGCTGTGTGTCCGAATCTCTCTGTGAATGACTGCACTATAGAGTCCACTAAAGAGTGCAGGACTGTGTAGTGAGTGAGGGGTTTGAGGCTGGGGGGGACATTCGGACACTTTGCATGGACTTTGACAAATGGAATATATACACACAGAAAACCCAGCCCCTCCCCTTGCCCTCCTGGGTTCATACATGTTACTCTATTGTCTTGTGTTCTGTTTTTTCTCCTCTTATGTTGTATGCTGTACTAAATAAATAAATGAAAAATACATTATACAAAAATACATTATTACAGTAGTTCTATGGTGGTGTGGAGATAATGAAATGCCATACTGCGGAACATAAAAGGAGAGCAATAACGTCTCCATGAACATGCAAGTTCCCCCATGCATAGTTCCCCTATAAGCACACTTGCGAAAAGCAAAGAGATGAGTTACTAAATGTGGATGAAAGGAGTAAAAAAGTGAAACAGATAAATTCAAATTCAAGTTGAGCTGCAGCAACATTTCCACTGGTCTTTGTGTCTCATTGCATCTCAACAGGACGACTGGACTTAGACTTTCCCTCTGTGTTTCCTGTAGAAGGTGACAGTAGCTCAGTTGGTGGGGTGTACACTGGTATATGAATGTGTGTGTGAATGGCGGTGTGAGTGGTTCCTTGATGTAAAGTGCTTTGAGTGTCTTGAAGGTGGAAAAGCGCTATGTAAAAATGTAACCACTGACCAAGGTCTTCTGCCAGGTTTGGTGTGAAACGTCTGGAGCATTTCAGAGGTCCACAGTGAGCTCCATACAACCTTCTTGCACTGTCTCCAACATTGCCAGATTGCACAAATTTAACTGACTTGGCTTAACTTAAGTAACTGATTCAAACTTAATTCATTCTTCAAGGAATTTTTGGGGTAAAAGTCCTATATTTAACACAATTGACCTTTGTAGCTTTAAGTCATGTTCTAATCCTGTTACCTCCTCAAAAACATACCTTGAGTTGTGTTTTATTTCATTCACACATGTTGGAGTAATCCTTTATTATTAGTCCATACCTCCAAAGCTCAAAATGCTCTGTTCCACCTTGTGATGTCATGTAGTGGTACTTTTCAAGTTAACAGCTACCTTTTACATTTTTTTAGTAGAGACTGGTAATCCCAGATCTGAAATCATCCAATTGATTCTAGCGAGGGTGTATGGAGTTTACAGTGGAGCTCATCCTGTATTGCTACATGACATCACAAGGTGGAGTGAAGTCTTTTCCGTCTGAGAGAAGAATTCAGCCTAAATATGCAGGGTTTGTGAGTGAAACGTGTGAATGAAACAAAACACAGCTCCAGGTCTGTTTGTGATGAGGAAACATCATTATAACATAGATCAGAAAACAGCATAGTATGGGCCCTTTAAGGTAGTTTCAATGAGAACAGTAGTAAAAAGTAAAACTGGCAAAATTCAGATTCAGTAGTTTAAATTAGATCTCTGTAAACTGATGTAACAGGTACAGATCATGAAGCACACTTTCCCTGGTCTTAAAATGTCTCCCGTAGCACAGATGGCTTCCTGTTTCACGCAGGATAAGACCTAGCACTTTGACATTTGGAGTTTGACTTGTAATGGGAGCAGCTTTTAACATTTGACCGCCATAAAAAGTGCGCATTAGCATTTTCACTCCCCAATGAAGAGATATAAATGCATATCACACCCGCACATGGCTTTTATGCCTCGGTTTTGATGTATGGAGACAGCTGGAGGTCCAAGGTTAGTATATATGTCGCCATCTTAAAGGGCCTGTACCCCATTTTTCCCATGTAATTGAGTTTCTCTTGCCTCAGTACAGATACATATATGCAGCTCTTGAGATGAAAATAAGTCCACTGTGTACTGTCTGTGTCTAATTATAAAGCCTGGTAGTTGCTGCTGGCTTTACCGTCATGGCAAAATGGTCTTGTCTCTGAAAGTTGTGAAAAGTGCATATAAATTTCAAGGTGAATAATTAGGATGTTCAAAATGCATAGTGTAAGTGAGGAATAATTTTGGACACTTCAAACCGGTTAAAATGAACTAGTTCTGTTTTTCACGTTTTCAAGACAGTATAAATCAGGGCCAGGGCCTTTAAGAGCGCCTTGTAATATGAACTAGAGAGTGTCTGATTCGATTCCTTTCCAAGCATATAGAGTTGTGTCCATGAGCGAGAAATTAAGCAAGGGCATCTGGGATAAATATATCTCAGATATATAGTGCACTACCAACAAAAATGTTAGTTGATAAAATCTAGACAAGCTTTAGGAAATTGATAGGATAGGAAATGGAAAGCAAAATATTCAAGTTGATTGTAATTGCCATAGTTGTGTATGTGTTTTTGAATATAATAGTAGGGATGTAGAATTTTGAAAAGTAAAAAAAAAAAAGATTTGTTCCAAAAATTAAATTTTGGTGGAAATGCAATAACTTCACCAGAAAATGTACATAATTTTTTTAAGGTAAGGTAATTTTTACCTTACTTTTAAATAAATGCAGCCTTGACGATTTGAAACTTGCAATTTTAATTACAAATACGACTAATTGAACAGCAGTATCTAGCAGTGGTGGAAGAAGTACTCAGGTAAAAGTATCATATTTAAAAAATCTACTCAAGTAAAAGTATTAAGGTACCTGTTTAAAAACTGACTTAAAGAGTAAAAAGTAAAAGTATTTCGATCAGATTTTCAGTCTCATTATTCAATCTAATAAAGCTTCAAATGTAGTGATTTTTATGAAGATTTGAACTGAATTTTGTTCAACAGAAACAATTTAATTGATTGTTTTTTCCTACCAGTTTTTATTTATAAATTTCAATTTGCTCAAATTATGTTAAAAATAAACCCTCAGCCTTTACAGCAGGTGGTAGACAATAATAATAAAAAAACCAAAAAAAAACCAAAAAAAAAAAACTTTTACTTTTCAGTCCAGTTCAAAAATGTAGTGGAGTAGAAAGTACAGATACTGTTCTCAGATGTAGTGAAGTAAAAGTACAAAGTATCCCATGTACTTAAAAGGCACATATTACGTTCTTTTCTGATCTCTGTTCTAATGTTGTTTCCTCATCACAAACAGACCTGGAGTTGTGTTTCATTCACACATGTTTAACACACAAACCCTGCATATTTAGGCTGAGATCTTCTCTCAGACTGAAAACACTCTGTTCTACCTTGTGATGTCATGAGGTAATACAGGAAGTGTTTTTAAAATTCATGCACCTTCACTAGGATTGTTTGGATGATTTCAGACCTGGAATTGCCAGTCTCTACTGAACTAAAGGTAAAAGGAGCTGTTAACTTGAAAACTACCACTTCATGACATCACAAGGTGAAACAGAGCATTTTGAGCTTTGGAGATGTAGACAGACTAATAAATCAGGATTACTCAAACATGAAATGAATGAAATAAAACATAACCAGATATTTTTGACGTGGTAACAGCATTATAACGTGGCTTAAAGTTACAAGAATCAGTTTTGTGTAATATAGGTAAAGTAAAGTACAGATACCTAAAATGTATGATTAAGCACAGTACTACCAGACACACTGTAATTGGCCTAATAAAGCAGGTTTGATATTAGTAGCTACAGCAGTGTAATGAAAGAGTCTGATCCCAGTGCAAATATATGTCAGATCACTCTACAAAGCTTTTCTCGCTGTTGTTTTTCCCCACGAGTGATATTAATTTTTACATTTTCAGACACTCAAATCTGTCATGTTTAATTATTCTGAAGAGACTTGAGGCCCTCACCAAAAAAAAAAAACCCCAAAAAAACCACACAAAATGTACTCTACTTAGAACAAACGTCGGCAGAAAAATTCAATAAAAGTAACGTGTAATAAATGTGAAATGAAATGAACAAGCCTCCACTTTAATATATCCACATGTTTGTGAGAGATGGGATTGTAAAATAGGAGCCAGAGGAAATGGTATATATGAAAATACAACAGTGTGGTGGTGTAGTGGTTAATTCTTGCCTCATTTCAGCAAGGTCCCGGTTTCAGTTTGCATGTTCTCCCTGTGTCTGATGCTCTGCCAAACCAGCATATATCCAATTGCGTAAAGTAAAAGTGTTAGCTTTTATAATCGATGCCCTTACTTCAGTACATTATAGAGTGCGGCTGTGTCCAAATGTCTACATTATTCCCTACTTAGGGAACTGTTTAGGGGTCACGCCATTTTTAGTGGTGTCTGAATGTCCAGTTGGTGAAAAAGTAGCGCCCTCAAAATTTCCCACAATGCACCTTGAAAAGCAGTGGGCATCGGTTGTCACTAGACCGGTCAATATAGACCACAATGCATTGTGAGAGTCGGAAAAACAACAGCGGACAAAGGTGGGTCTTTAACTGGACACAACACGACTGAATGAAGCAGATAGATGCACTGGTTTATCTCACTGTTGATCCTGATTATGAATAAAACACTCTTAAATAAACCAGTGCTGTGTAAAGTTGCTACCATTAGCCGCTTACCTTAACTTGAGCTGTTCTCCACCTCAGACACAAAAAATGAATAATCCAGTCCGTTTATGTGAGATCCATCTTGACAAAAACTTGTGCCAGTCTAATCTGATCATTATTTATGACAGAAATCAAGTTTTATCTGAGTTTAGCTTTTAGATTTTTTCTCACCCAGACGCCAGAGTCACATGACCCAAAGTAGTGAGCTGTGTGTGCGAATCGAAGGGCTGTGTAGTGACGTTACTTATGAATAAAATATCTATTCTATAACCACAGATTCACTTCATACAATTGTATCCCATTTTATGCTAGCTTTGAAGCCTTGACAGTTTGGAAGAGGCGTTTCCACAGAAGCTACTGTTACTGTAAAGGTCAGCTGCTCTCATTTTCCATTTTCCTTGTCTCTTGCTCTCATAAAGTGGATCAAATAAAGGGGGTTAAATAAGAGCTCTGTGGACTCCCATTGTGCCTAAACGTTATAATATTTTCAAGCAGGAAAAACTGGGAATATTTGAACACACGTTGGTACTGAAATGTCAAACTTGTGGTTATAGCATAGACTGTATAAAGAGGTGGACTAAGGGAGTGTGACGTCACCCACAGCATTTGGCTCCAGGCAAATGAAGTTCATCGAAGCTAGCAGTTATAGGGGCCAATTTGGAGTTCTATATTTGGAATTCCAACCGTGAGTATCATAGCAACCAAAGAGCCAATCTGGAGCAAAGCTGTTGAAGGTAACGCCCCTTCCCGACCACACCACTGGTTTAGCAGGGAGCGGGCACTTAGCAACACTGTCAGTCAAACCTGTTGCTAACGCTAGCAGGAGTGCCCCCGAGGAAAGAAGGCGCCTGATTAGTCTGTTATCAATGTTCATATCTTGATTTAAGGACAAAATAGCTAATTTAAACCCCCAGGATGATGTAGAGCGGGTTAATACATTATAAGACCAAAATGGCGAGTCTGACAGCAGCAGTTACAGAGAAAGGGACCACAGTTTTTCAGTGTGAAGTGAATTGGAGCCATTTGAATTGGAGTGGATGGAGTTGGAGTGGATGGAGTTGGAAGCGCGCCTGTACTCACTTCTTGTTTGGAGCTAGCTATGTCCATTTAAATATACAGTCTATAGGGGGAACGTAACAAAGTAGAAGTAGTAAAGTAGCGCACTTAAGTAAAAAAAAACAAAAAACTAGGTATCTGTACTTTACTTAAGTCAATTTTAAAGTGGATACTTTTTACTTTCACTTCATTACATTTGAGAGCAGCTATCTGTACTTTCTACTCTACACTACATTGTCAGATTTCCAAATATGGAACTGGCTCCATATTCGCCGCTATAACTTCTTGCCTCAATGAGCTCACTGAGGCAAGAAGGTGGTGACATCCTACTGACTTAGTCCACTTCTTTATACAGTCTATGGTTCCACCATTACTGAAAACAAAGACACAACCCTGTCCAGGCATTCGCAGAGTACCACAGTACCACCAAGCTGCATTTCTGTCCAATGATTTTTATGTAAGAACTCTCCCAACTACACTGAAAATGTATGTTGTCTTGCCTTCTCGTCTCTTTCCTTCTCTTCTCTTGCCTGTTTTCTGCGTTTGACTCTTTTCTGTGTTTGACTCTTTTTTCTGTGTTTGACTCTTTTTTCTGCGTTTGACTCTTTTGTGTGTTTGACTCTTTTTGTGTGTTTGACTCTTTTTTTCTGTGTTTGGCTCTTCTCTGCTTTAAGGAATGGGAACAGCTCCAGTGGTCTTTCATAATATTTTTCTGCCATTTTACTTGTCAGCGATTGAAAGCCAAACAGTGCAAAAACCTTGAACACCGAGCTCATTTAGTGCACTTGTCAGGGGGATGATGGCGCTCCACGTCCAGCCAGGTACAAAATCATTCTGCCAAATAAAGCCAGTATGACATCGTGAAGTATCACTCCGACTCTGCATTGTAAATAGGCCTTTCCTTGGCTTTTCCCGTTAAAAATGGTCTCCGCTTGCATTTTTGTCAAGTGATTCCGAGCCAGGAGTGTAGAAATTCATCCTAGTTTTTAAATAGACCCGAAAGAGAGGAATATTTTTGAACATTTAATAGTATTCTTAGTTCAGGGTAGGGTATGACTAATGGTGCAACTATGGTTACTTCAAAATGATATCACTCAAGTACAAAGGTATACAGAATGGCTAGTATAGTGGCTTATATTATTAAAAAGTA
Source organism: Periophthalmodon schlosseri (assembly GCA_000787095.1). Taxonomy (NCBI): domain Eukaryota; kingdom Metazoa; phylum Chordata; class Actinopteri; order Gobiiformes; family Gobiidae; genus Periophthalmodon; species Periophthalmodon schlosseri. The sequence goes on from KN469457.1 coordinate 46,551, forward strand.
TTGGTGAAAATACAAAATATAACATAAAAAGTCAAGAATAGACCACAAAATATATTATGAGGTAAGAGGCAGGCCCAAAGATTGGTGGTTCAATTCTAGTTTTCCTTTGGCAATACACCTCAGCCATTAGAGGCACAGATTTATAGCACGTACCTGCCACCTACTTGTCTCCATGGAGATGTTATTCCTATGTCTGACATATTCCACAGAATGGCATTAAATGCATCTATCTTGCATTTATTCAGTTTTGTTTTTATTGCTAAAAGAAATGCTTTGAAAACAGTGACCTCTTTGTTTCAATGGAGACAGACACATTTAATGCCATTATTTAGAACATTCCAGGCAGAGCAATAAAATCATCATGAGAGGTGGAGCCTCAGATAGAAAAGTTACATAGTGCACCTTTAAAGCTTTTGTAGTTTAGGTTAGAGGTTACTTAAAAATGTTCTTACTCAACTAAAAGTTAATTAAGTAGGTATTGCATTAAAACTACTACTACTACTACTACTACTTCTACTACTTCTACTACTTCTACTACTTCTACTACTACTACTATTACTACTACATTACTACTACTACATCTACAAAATCAAATGTAAACGTAACTACTCACCTGTTCTTGATGGATGAATGCATAAGATTTAGCATCATATAGATTCTTCTTCTACTATTACTACTACTACTACTACCATTACTACTACAACTACTACTACAACTACTACCACTCCTACTACCAACACTACTACTACTACTACATCTGCAAAATTAAATGTAAACGTAACAACTTACCTGTTCTTTTACATTAATGGATAAACCCACAAGATTTAACTTTGTATGAATTCTACTACTACTACTACTACTACTACTACTACTACTATTACTACTACTACTACCACTACTTCTACAAATCTAAATGTACACATAACACAACTTGTTTGCCTTTGATGTTCGAGGCGCTACATTTCACGTCATATGTATTCTGCTGCTAGCTTTGTTGTGTTAGCATTCCGGCCACCCTTTGCCAAACTCCGCCCGCTCCTTCCATGGAGACGAAGGATCTCTTGTATGGGCGCTTTGGGGGCGATGGAGTGTGGCCCGCCTCAACCCTGTCACTTTGATAGAGTGAATACATTGAGAGAGATAATGGAAACCTCCTATTGAGCCCGGGCCCGGTATAAAGAGTAGCTTCCCACCCATTCATCAACATTGATTACTGTAAAGCCCCGGTCGGCACGGTTACGGGAGCACTACTTCTTCACAAAGACTTTGCTGAAATCGCAGCCAGGCCCAAATCGGAAAACAACAAAAGTGCAATAGTGGTCTTTTACAAAACATCACCCCAATTTGTGTAAAGGTGAAGGCATGTGTATGGCAGCCGGAACGTGACGCGTCTGGGGAGTGGGAGGGCAAGTGTGAGGGTATGGATCTGTGAGTGAAGCGGCAGTATGTGTGTAAAGGGCGAATAATATAGGGTCATGTAATATTTAAAGATCCTATATTACGCGAAATTATGTTAGAATGCTGTTACCTCCTTAAAAACATACCTGGAGTTGTGTTTTATTTCAAAATGCTTGCTTAAAATGCTCTGTTCCACCTTGTGATGTCATGAAGCTGTAGTTTTCAAGTTAACTGCTACTTTTTACCTTTTGTTCAGTAGAGATCGGCAATTCCAGGGTTGAAATTATCCAAATGATTCTAGTGAAGGTGTATGGAGTTTAAAAACACAGTGGAGCACTTCCTGTATTACCACATGACATCATAAGATAGAACACCTTTCCTTTAAAACATACTTACTGTGAGCTGCTTGATTCCATAGAGATAGGTTTAATGCCATTTTGTGGAACATTCCAGGCAAAGCCTGGGTGATGAAAAGGAAGCAGACTCTCAACCAGAAAAGTTACATAATGCACTTATAATGCATCATGTCGCTTTTGGACTATAGTAGGAAAAAGTAAGACTACTACTACTACTACTACTACTACTACTACTACTACTACTACTACTACTACTGCTACTAGTACTAAACCATTTAAGAAATGTCACCTCAATTTGTGTAAAGGTGAAGGCATGTATACAGCAGCTGAAAACATGAAGCGTCTGGGGAGGTGGAGGGAGAGAACGTGGTGTATGGATCTGTGAGTGAAACCGCCAGTACTTGTGTAAAGGGCTAATAATATAGGGCCATGACAAGTTATTATGTCGAAGTAGTTGACATTTTGCATCGTAGTAAATGTCAAGCCTTTGTGGCGGCTATAGTAGTGATGGAGAGCTTCAGTGAGGGGGCTGTATGTTCACATGCTCATACACAGCAAATGCTTGTCTTCATGGAAATTATAGCTTTGCCTGGAATGTTCCACAGCATGGCATTAAACTTATCCATCTTTAAAGGACCCATATTATGCTATTTTCTGATCTATGTTATAATGCTGTTTCCTCGTCACAAACAGACCTGGAGTTGTGTTTTGTTTCATTCACGCATGTTTAACACACAAACCCTGTATATTTAGACTGAGTTCTTCTCTCAAACAGAAAACACTCTGTTCCACCTTGTGATGTCATGTGGCAATACTATTAACTTATTAACTTCTGAACTAAAGGTAAAAGGAGCTATTAACTTGAAAACTACTGCTTCATGACATCACAAGGTGGAACAGAGCATTTTTAGCTTTAGAGGTGTAGACTGACTGATAATGCAGGATTACTCAAACATGTGTGAATGAAACAAAACACAACCCCAGGTTTGTTTACATGGTTTAAATCAAGAATCAATTTTGCGTAATAAAGGACCTTTTAAAAAAAAAATTCGAATTAATTCTAACTATGAAATGCACTCTCCTATTCACAAATTTAAACATGCAATATATAACTTTTCTGCTGGGGGATCTGCCACCTGCTTGTCTTCATGGAGATGTTCTGGATTTGCCTAAGTTGTTCCACAGTATAGCATTAAACCTACAGGTGTATTTATTGATCAAAAACATGCATTCTTACCGTGCATTCTCACCTATTCTCAGATCTGATTTGCAATTTGGCCTGGTGACATCTCTTGCTTGTCTCCATGGAGATTGGAGATGATTTAATGCCATACTGTGAAAAACTGCAGACCAAGCAATAACATCTCACCAGCAAAGTTCCATATGCACCTTTAAAGCAATGGTAGATATCACTTTGCATTGCTTTAGTTCCCCTTTCTCCTTTCTTCATTCTAAAACCTAACCATTGCAACAACAGTTCTAATTTAGCTAACAGCATTTTCGTTGCCTTCACTGAAATCTGCAAACATTTGTTCTGGCCCCTGTAAAATTCCCTGGAATCTAGAGGACACAGACTTTGTCAACCGTAAAAAGTATTCCGAACATCTGTCAGGCTTTACCTTGATTGGAATGTTAGCGGAGATTACCTGGCATAGCCTGCGTAGTTTACCTTGAAGCGCACATAACCACATACACACGGCACATTTCATCGGTCATTGGAGGTACAAGGTCAGGTTGACTGCAGAGACAGAGCCACAGTAGCAGAGCGTGAAGAGCCACATTGACCTCCAGTGTGCAGAGTTCATTAGCTGCAGCAGGAGCATCGTCAATAGAACAAAGGCGGTATGAGCAGAGGGCGGCAGAGCGTGGAAGCAACGCAGTACTCCAATCCAACATGGCTGAAGTTTGAGCAAAACAGAGGTACACACAAGCCAAGATGAAACAGGTGACAGTCGCCATGTGAGCGCTGTCAACTCTGATCTGCTCTGTCATATTGTAGGGGGTAAAGGAGGGTAGTACTCAGTTACATTTACTTGAGTAACTTAAAAAAACAAAAAAACAAAAAAAAAAACAAAAAACAACTTTTCAGAGTACTTTTCTAGCAGCATACTTTTACTTGAGTAATATTTTTTATTGAAGTAACAGTACTCTTAGTTGAGTAAAAGTTAAAGGGGTTAAAGTTCAAAAGGTTTTATTTAAACACAAGGCGCCCAACTGCCTTGTTTTTTTGTCTGCTTATTTTCACTTGTAAGCAGACTATTGTTTATTTTGTAGATGAATACAGCCACAGTCTTTGAGGGGCACCTAACCGGTTCTACTTTTAATACACCTTAACATTCGTGAAGTAATAGCTCTTTGGGTATTTCAAAAAGCACTATCAAATAAATGGTCTTGTCTAAATTCTGGTAACAAAACCAATTCTTTTGTGAATATTTTGTCTTAAAAGCTCATTTTTAAAAACCAAAATGGCAAAATGCCTTGCTGCCTTTTAGCACCAGATTGTGCTGCCTTTTAGCAGCAACTTTTCAAGGAATTTAAATTATTTGGTAATATTTTGGTAATGTTTTGTTTTTAGCTTTTATTTGAATTTCTTTTGAAGTGATAGGTAGTGTTTTAAGCATAGACTGTATATATAAATGGACATAGCTAACCTGCTAGCCGCCGCGTTATCCAATAAGAAGTGATCATGGGCGTGCTTCCGGCTTCATTCTCCAATTCACGTTCTATTGAAAAACTGTCATTCCTCTCTCTGTAACTGCTGCAGTCAGACTGATTTTGGTCTTTAACCCGCGCTACATGATCCTGGTATTTTTATTTTGCTATTGTGTCCATAAATTAAGATATGAACTGTAATAACAGACAAATCAGGTGCCTTCTTTTTCCGAGGTCCCTCCCGCTAGTGTTAGCAACTGGTTTGATTGGCAGCGTTGCTTAGCGCCCTAAGCGCCCGCACCCTGCTAAACCAGCGGTGCGGGCGGTAAAGCGCTCCACCTTCAACAGCCTCGCTCCTGATTGGCTCTTTGGTTGCTATGATACTCACGGTCGGAATTGCAAATATGGAACTCGGCTCCAAATTGGCCCCTATAACTGCTCTAGCCTTGATGAGCTTCATTTGACTGGAGTCGAACGCTATGGGTGACTTCACACTCCCTTAGTCCACTCTTTATACAGTCTATGGATTTAAGATGAAGACTAAATCTGGTTCGAGCAAACAGTAATATTATTCAGTTTCATATCTTTATTTTAGTTTTTTATTATTAACTATTCAGTGTTTTATGTTGCACCAAACCGCCTGATTCAGCGCTGTTGCATTCAGTGCTGTTGTCAAACATTTTGAGAAGTTTACCGCAAGTTTTCCAAAATGTGAAGAATGACAGGGAACTGCAGTCCGCTTGGGGCAACACTGCATCTCGGACATCCTGGACACTTCGTTTGTATTCCTTCAGCCAATATTTTCCCCAAATAAATCACCCATTAAAAACTGTACTCGGGAATGCTGTCTCGAAAACCATATTCCTAGCACCATGAGGCCAAAGGAAGCGGGTATAATTGATATTTTTCCGTCACACTCTGTTGGATATTCCTTGTCGATATTCCAATCTTTCCGGAGCTTTCCTCAGAGCAGGTACAGTGGGATGCTGGCGTTATGTACCTCATTTAGAAGCTCTTGGGTCAGCATGTTGGTTCACCCTGCCAGGCCCAGATCACTCTTACACTGAAAAACAAGAATCAGCTCCTGTACTCCAGTCTGAGAGGCACGGCTGAGACTTCTCCAGGCAATTAGTTCATTTCCCCGAGGACAGCATGAGGAGCAGACATTTTGGATAGCGATGGAGTAGTATGTATTGTGCTGTGGTCAGTTATAATAGGTAGACTAGAAGATTGGTTCATTTAGGTCTACTACTGCCCGCCAGAATTGAGATGTGGAATACAGTTACAGAAATAAAATGAGTATAAAATAAATAAAAATAGTTAGTTGTTATAATCTTGCCTCAAAACCATAAGGTCCTTGGTTTGATTCCTGGCCAAAATACAAATGATAGTCATGTCATAACAATATGTGATGTAGGTAGTAGAGGTGCTTTTCTATCCAGATGGTTGGTGGTTTATACTATTGTTGTGTCCTTGAGCTTGACACTTTACTCACCTTGCAGCATGTTTTCGTGTTTAGATTCTCTACCTGATTTTATTGCTGTGTTGGGGCTGGGTGTAATTCATTGGTGCAGTTTGCTACATCAGACCCAGGGCAGCTGTGGCTACAGTAAAGGCTTTCACCACTGTGAGTGTGAGGAATAATTCATGCAATGTAATGTGACTTTAGTGTTGAAAAAGGCACATATAAATGATGCATTTATCATTACAAATTCAATTATGTAGTAGGCCTATTTCAAAGTTCACTATAGAAATTTTCTGGCGGGGGTCTGCTACCTACTTGTCTCCATGGTGATGTTATTGCTTGGCCTGGAATGTTCCATGGTATGGCATTTGTTCAAATAGGCTCGGTGCACAGCAACATGCTAGCTAGCTCACTATTAAAAGCATAAAATATAAAATAATCATGTAAAGACTACCCGATTGTTTTTATATGGAGATGATTTCAGTTTGTGGTGTTACTTTAATATTTATTATGCCTTAGGCTGACCAGACGTCCCTATTGGCCCAGGACAGTGCCAGTTTTTAGCCTTGTATCCCCTGTCCCAGCAGCCAAAACCAGTGATTTGTCCTAGTTTTATACAAGAAATGTCCCAGATGTCCTGATTTTTGACCAATCTGATCCCTGCCAACAGTAAAGAGGAGAATATATTGTCATTTGTTTAGACAATATAAGAATTCTGTGCTTAAGCATTACAAGAAGGCAAGAAAATGCACACAGCTGCACTGACTGAAGTGCCTCAGGTTATACACTGACTCACAAGTGAGTCGAGAATGGACCCAGTCCATGTTAATTGCACGCTTTATTATTACCTCAACATGAGTGTGTCCCAGGTTTTAGTTTTGAAAATCTGGTCAGCCTATTATGTCTCAAAATTAGCATTAGCGTTAGCACCTGTCTTTCTAAACATAGCACAGCACAACAAGTGTCTTCTGCCAGAGTTTTCACCTCATGTGTTTAGTCTTTAACATGTCATCAGAGACAGCACCCTCAAGCCTCTGTCAACTGTCGTATCTTTAAATATGTATTAAGTTTCACACAACTCATAGAGATACAATTGGACAGAAGTATTGACGCTAACAGTGACGTTGCCAGGTGATTTTGTGCACAGAGCCTATAGTGTTTTTACTCCTTTTTACCTTGAGTGGGGTCACCTCTTCACAGATGTGACCTGTAAAATGGCCTGGTGCCGTTGTTTGTCTCCATGGTGACTTATAAGTTTGATGCAATTCTGGGGAACGTCCCTGGCAACAAACAGACTGTGTACCCTCCATCAGAAAGGTTACATAGAGCAACTATATAATTCAGCACAGTGACAACATATCATAGAATATCAAGAAGTAGTAGCCCAAGTAAAATACAATAGTTATAAAACTTCATTTAACAAAATTCATTTGAATCATGTTGTCCACAGCACAGATTTGTTAAATAACTTTTACTAAGAGAATGAATACTTACCATTCTGAGACGTGTGGCATTCACATTCTTCCAATGTGCCCCTCTTGGTCCGTGTCCGTCCTGCAGTCTGCTCCTCCTGCCCACATGACTTTGCCCTATACCACAAACAGACGCTCAATTTGGGAACAGCTTGAGCCCAGAAAATGAGCCGGCGCTGTGTTGATCCAAGCGTTTACAGCTCCAAAGCCCAGGGCATACAAGCACTTCCAAATGAAAAGTGTTTCTGTGGCCGCACTGAGGAATAGCTGTTTTTCTTTGTTATCAAGTGGCTGTTAGCTTGATAGCGATGGCGGCGGCGCGTTAGCCTAATATCATTGCGGCGCACAGAGCTGGCTTGGTTCTGTGGCCGCAGGCTCCGCACCACACTATGGAGATGTGAAAAACACATATTGAGACAGCAGAGAAGGTTCAAAATAATATAATTCAAAAGACAGAGAACAGAGTGTGAACGGACATAACCAAATAAGCACTTGTTTGCCGTCTAGTTACAAGTGTTTCATTGACTGCTTTATTCTGTTGTAGTTGTCTGTTTTTTTGTACCAGATGCCCTGTCAGTCACAGTCAGCCCCATGTATTACATTATCAGTGGTACGGGCTATGTGGGTGATGTGTCTGCTCAAGAACCCAAGGCAATGTGATTTCAGGAATGGTTTAAACTGGTTACCATCTGGTTGGTAAACACTCAACCCACTGCACCACTGACATCCACTCCAATCAAAAAATAAATAAATAAATTAAAAAAA